>RAHM01000068.1:1153485-1453891 GCA_003713295.1 Parotia lawesii | reverse complement strand
GGGTGCGGGCTCGGGGAGAGGCGCTGGCGGCGCGGCTCGGCGCTGGTCCCTGCCGCCCGAGCGGCTGCGGACGCGCTCCGGGCAGTCCCGGGCGCTCCCGGCTGTGGCTGCGTCCCCTCGGGTGGCACGCATCGTTTCTGAAATGGCTCTCTGCCTTGTGCCGCGTTTACCGCGCATCGGTCCTCACTGAACAGTTATGTCAGAGCGCACAAACAGGATTGGGTTTTGCTGAAACTAAAGAAGTTTTGTTACAACATCAGACATACCAGGCACCCATGGCTGCTCAGGGATCAAGTCTAGTCCTGGGCAGATCTTCCTCGGACAGGGCTGTTGCACCTCTTGGCTTCTCAGCCCTGACTGTTTTACAAAGATCCTCTCCGACTGTGCTTGTGTGACTTCCAGTGTAGACAGCTGTTGGCATCTCAAGGGATTTTGGTTGCGAGACTGGGGGTGGTCTGTACTCAGACTTGCACTCTAAAAAATCTTCCCTCAACTGTCACAAAAAACTACAGATGGCTGAACTTCAGAACAATGCTCTGATTCAAATGTTTGTTTGTTTGTTTTTTGCAAAGCTGCTAGTGTGCATTTACCTCAGGAACAACAGGATTCACCTACTGATAAGTTCTAAGTCATGTCCCTGCCCATGGTGGGGGTTGGAACTAGATGACTTTTAAGGCCGCTTCTGACCCGAGCCATTCTGTGATTCTATGTCTAGTTCTGGAAATGAAGCACTACACATCTTTGCTCTTCTGCAGGGCTTTCAGTCTAGGAGGTCTCAGAAAGTGTCTCACACTGTCCAAGGATGTGAGGGCAATACTGGCTGCCTTATTTTAAATTCCAGATGAAACTTTTCACATGACATTGCTACCTCCCAAAGATGTGCAAGTTTTAAAGTTCTTCCTATGCAGCTCCAGGGGCCCTTCAGAAAGTAATGAGAGCCCTTCAGAAAGTAATGAACTATGTACTGCCTTTCAGAACAGACACATCTGCCACTGCTCTGCAGATCACCAAAAGCCATGAAGGTCGTCCTCTTGGCCCTCTGCTGGTGTGAGGAGCACTTGCCAATGAAGTCCGATTTACGCACTTGTTTTGTTCCTGAGCCTGCAACTGCCTGTAAAACTTCCTGACAGTCACACCATGGGCTGCTCATGGACTCAATTGCCTCATTTATGGGACAAGAAGTACTGTGCAGAGAGAAATTGCAGAACATATTGGGACAGCAACACACTGCTTAGGCTGCATACTTAGAGATATGACATTTTGGCCTCTTCAACTTGGTTTGGTTTTATATTTCATGCGTGTTTCCAAGAGAGCAAGGATCAGAGCTCACTGCTCCGTGTACCTCTTGCCTACAAAATGAGTGTCCTTTATACTTTCTTTCCTCCACACTCCTATAAGAGACCTGTAAAAAAGGCTGCCAACCTAGCTTACAAGACAGGGCACTGGTTAGGTGGTAGTTTCGATGACTGAGTACTGTCCTAGAAGAAGGAAGGTAGACAACATTCAAGATGCTCTCTCTTCCATTTCCTGAGTGAGTACTTTAAGCTCTCAGGTAAGGAGGAAGGACAAGTGGGGTGAATGGACGGACCACACTGTTGCACCATTCCTTTCTCTGCTCTACCCAAGCATTAAGAGAGAAACTTTCAAAGAATGGAGGGCACACTGTTGGTGCTGAATAATTCCCTGCACAAAGGCACAACAAGTGGTTGTGTGGGACCTTGCTTCAATTTGCCTTTGTCCTTCAACTCCTCCCAAACTTGCTGGCTCAGCCTGCTCTGCACCCTGCTTTGAAATACATCCTGTGCTTGCTAGTGTGCTTTCAGGGTAGACTTCTCTCAAAGTTGTATCTGACACTGCAACAACTGCTTTTTGAACACTTGGATTCATCCCCTTTCCTGATCCCCACAAACATCACCTGTAACTTCATGTCTGCAGGAGCATCAGAGTCCAAGGACTATGTAAAAGAAAGAAGAGTTCAAGAAGCACAGATTCAGAGGCTGAGTTTAGGTATGAAGGTAATCTTATTCACAGGCCATCGAAAAAACATAGAGTTCATATAAGACAGAGTTTACCTTGAAGGCTTAATTCTTTTTCATGCTGACTCTTGTACAAGGAGACACAACTCCTGGCTAGAGATCTGTGGTTCACTCTTGGTGAGCCCTGCACGTCTGGTCTGCAGTGCTTTGCTGCCCCAGGGGCAGCTGTGCAGGGAGGAGAGAAAGCAGCAAAGCAAGACACGGCTCCACGAAACACTGCGTTACTTCTGGGAACTGCTGGTTGTGCAGCTCGGTGCATGGAGTTCAAGCAAGAAAGGATCAGATGAATTTGAAATTTAAAAAAATTGAAATCACAGTATGCCTTAAACAAAAACAAATATACATTACTCACATCTCCAGGAATAATTTATAACTAACTGAATGTTGTGCGTTATTTTGTTACCTGTTTTTAATGTGGATGGATTCTTAAAGCTGAAACTGTTAACAAATTTTTGAAATAAAACTTATTCAGGAAGGAAACTGGATCATCTGGACTTCTCTGAAGCAGGTAAAGTAAAACACTTTTTATTTCAAGAAATATTGCTTCTAGACTTTCCCGAAGCCAGAATTGTACTATAAAAGTATCACAGAAATATTATACAAGATTTAAAAACACAGTTTGTATCCTAGTAACTTAAAACCTATGTACAAATAGCATCATTCAGGACCATAAATACGTTTTTCTATCAATCCGCCCATGACACATACATCAGATAAAGAACTAGTAATTTTAACATATTTACAGAGTCCATCAAAAAGACTGCTTTTAAAATTATTAAAATCCTGCTAAAAGAATCTGCTTTTTAAAAAGTTTCCACTTAAAATACAATGTAATGAATGTAAGTTTAACCTGCAGTGCTTGCAATAGCCAAAAAATATTCACTACACAAAATAACATGTAACAGGTAGGAAACACAACCGTGAGTTGGACACTGCGGAATTACATCTGTTTGAGGTAATTCTCTTTAGTTGCTGTTGTCATAATTATTTAGAAATTTATAAAAAACCAAGGGAAAATGTTAAGTTTTGAGTAATACAGATTTTCAGAGTCATTTTCRTATTATACTTCATACAATTTAATGTTTGGTAAAGTTCAAGAAAAAATTTAGAATACAACAACAAAAATTATTACTAAACTACTATTGTTTATTCTCATGTGCCTTTTGTGTCTAAAATAATGGAAATCTAACATGATTTTATCATTCCCTTTAATGCCTGTTCAAAACAAAAAAGGAATTTAAGACTCAAAATTATAATAATGCTTTCAAGATATTGTTGAGAATAATAAAAATCAGGTGGRGTGACAAAAACATTTATGTGTTGATGTAAAACTTTCTACCAGTATCAGAAAAAAAAAAGGTCAAAAAAATTAATGGAATTTTAATACTGACAATATCAACATATAGGGAAACAATCCAATTTAAACAAATCCTTCTACAGTTAACAATCATTAGCCATACCTTTCTGAGAGTAAATTTAATAAAGCAACAAAAACATGCAATATTTTTGCTAAAATAATATTTGAAGAATCTTTTTCCACAATCCATGGTGTTTACCTCTTTCAGGTCAGTCTGTTTATTGGTTTCACAATTTCACAAGACAACRAGCAAACTAAGAACCTGTGAGGTATTAGGTGCATAAATGGTATGGCATACAGATTTTAAAAGTGCATTTTACTTGAAAGCGTGGCATTAAGAATTGCCAGTGGTTAAAATAATCGATGAAAAAGACATTATGCAGGCATATTGGGTGAACTGAAACACTCATTCATGGTGGGATCATTTGGAAATAGCGAAAGTAACTTGAACGTCCTCTTCAAAGAAATAATTTTTAGCTTTCAGATAGTGTGCTACTGCATTTGGAAGTTAACACTGTTCCTTTTAATGGAAGACTGGAAATCTTGCTTCCCAGTGTGGAGAATTACAGTGAGAGCATGTGCATGTGAATAAAAAAAATGCACAGAGACAAATACTGGACGGGGCTCAATTTAGCTGCAAAACGTATCTACAATAAACGTGGAATGTCAGTTGTCATGATTACCTTGGTTAGTTTGCTAATAAGAAAAGGAAGAACTTATTTAACGGTTTACAACTTGATCTAATCCAAGGAGAGTGGAGCTGAGGCGCTGCCTTCTGCATTTAGGATTTGTGAACTTTCTCCTGCAAGGCTCTGTTTGGTTTTTTTTAAGAAAGTTCCTGCTTCCTGGGTACTGACAGGTGAATCCCTAAGGGATATGTTTACAGACTGATGAACAAAGGGTTCATCAGACCTCATGGGAAGATACATTTGATCTTCAAATACATCTTCCACAGTGTCACTGTCCTGATGAGTGTCTTTTTGAGGAATGCTGATGGGCTGTAGCATGAAGCTGTGCCGGGACTCCAATTCTATCAAGCCGTTTCCACTGAAATCCGTATCCAAATGGTCCAATTCTTTATCCTCCATCCATTTTTCAGCTGGATGACTATTTCTCCAGTGTGCGTCATTCAAACTACTTTTCTCAGGAATATCATTGTTTAATTCAAGTTTCCTCTCCTGACTTAAATTCACCGTGCTCAAAGCAAGGGCTGCAAAGTCTGTTGGCACAATAAGCTGCAACTCTTCTGCAGTCAGGCCGCTGGACTCCTCAGCAGAAGTCATTTCCACCAGAGTGAACGGYGTGGATGATTCATCCCCATCCCCGTTGCTTCGAGCAGTGTTATCCTTGTCTGTTTTATTTTGCTGGTAACTGTTCAGCAGTGCAAACATTCTATCTACATCCTTCAAGTAATTAGTCCAGTCAGCCAGACTAAGTCTAAAGTTGTGTCTGTATTCATATACACTTTCATTCACACTGTACAAGTCTTCCAGTCCTTGCCAGTCAATGTCGCCAGTGAAACTGGGCAGCTTAGCCTTCCCATCCATCCCATAATTGTCCTCTGTTGAAAGAAAGAATAAATCCTACTGGTGAACACTGTTAAAGGTGCAAGCAAAGCTTCCACGTGTGTCTCTACTTCAATTGGCTCGAAAGCACCACTGCTCGTAAAGTAGGTAGCTCAAAGTACAAAATGTTCCACCTCTTCTGTCATCAGATGAATGGTTCTGGCCTAGGATATGTTCACAGCTCCAAGAATCCCCTGTCTCCTGCTACATCCTTGGGCTGAGTAAAAAAAGAACAGAATCTGGTCTAATGGGGCTTTGTGACGGCATTCAGAGATAAGTCCTTCCTCTGATATTTCAAGTCAGGAAGAGTGTTTCAATACACAAATAATCCATTTGCCTTTCCTGAGCACTCGAGCAAAATATGCAATAACCAAACAATGGCTAAATATAAAAGATGGGACCAATCTGAAAGCCATTGGTGACCTGAACTTCAATGCCCACATGAATTTTGTTTCTGAGTAGCTTAAAAAATATGATCTATGAACTAACCAGACACATTTGATTTAGTAAATGATAGCCAAAGGGGGTTTTAATCTATTTTGTAAACATCCATTTTAGTTTACATGGACCAATTAAGGGAAATAAAATCTGTCAAAAATTGGTGTGAATTAATTTATAGACTGCACCACTTTGTGAAATAGTGTTAAAAAACACACAGAATCTTCTTAAGGTTTTGTTTTTTAAAAAAAGCTCTCAAAGAAAGTATCTAACAGTGTTTTCAAATAGTAAGTCTGAATAAAGGGCATAGATATGAGTCTATAAGTAAAAATGGAGCGGCACTTTTTATTGCTCACAGCCAGAAAACCCGAAGACACAAAAGAATCCCATTTCCAAAATATTTAAAAGTTTCGCTACGGTAACTATAGTGACTGAGAYTATCAGCTGTGTTGTGAAGCCCATTTTATACTGAAAAGTAACACTGAACAGGATTATTTTATTTAATTCACTGGGCAGACTGGATTCACTGATAAGATTTCATCAACAAGGTGGCCTACAAGGAAAGATGAATCAGGTAATGAAAATGTCTGTCAGGGAAAGTGACATTTTTGTCCTTATAAATGATATTGCAGGCAATCTTTAGTCATTAATTCATTGATAATGGTTTATCCTCTTCCTGAAAATTGTGCAGGCAGGTAGGCTAGTAGCAATTACTTTAGAAATTCAAGTGGTTATAGTGCAACTGTGTGAACCGAGCTCAAATCTTCGTCTATATTGAGCCTGCGTCCCTACAGATGGTTCTTGGCACCTCCATTAATTTGTTTGTGTTTTAAGTTGCCCTTTCTCATTATTTAAGCGGAACAGAAGATACAACTTGTCTCTATCACAGATTACATTCTTCACTTCTTACTAGATAGGGATTTCACAGTAAAAGAATTTATCCAATTTTTAGTCCCTCATATGGAAAGTCAGAAAAACACCATTATGGTCAGAAAAAACCCTTGAGATTTTCTTACAGTGTGGGGCCTTACTCTGTTCCCACCAAAAGGAGGCCACTTTCCTTATTTGAAAACACCTGAATCTTTGCTCTTAATTGGAAATATTTGACAACATAGAATTTAAATATTTTATTTTTTTAATATCAAATTCTAGAATTTTTTTTTTTTTTGCAAACATTTGACAATCTTCCTGTTCCAGGAAGAAACACAAGCTTTTTGGATTTGGTAGAACAACTATGACAGAGCATCTTCTTTCTTTCCTGAAGTAGACAAGAGAAATTAAATCATGGCATGGCCACATGAGAGCCATCTTCATAAGTCAAATTATGGATAATTTGTTTCCTGAAACAAAAGATAATTAAATACCACAGAGGTTTCAAGAAAGAAGATTTACTATTCCGGTGCTTAGAGGCATAAAGGGCCCTAGAAAACATCAAGGTGGGGGGCTGCTTTTTCGAGGAACTTAGTCATTAAATCCTCTAAGACATTAACCACGATGCAAATGCAAAAATATTTAAATTTTTCTGTTATTGTTTATATGGGTAGGGGTTTTTTTCTTTTTTGTTTTTCTTTGCCACGTCAGAACCTGTATAGGAAAACAAACTGTTGTAGGGGCAGTCAAGTGGGTTGGTGTGTTATGGCAGGGAACTGAAACRGAAGTGATGCTGTTTGACTGGTAACAGGTTTGGGGATGCACCAGGGGAGTAGGGGGCACAGCAGGAGCCAGAAAGGTGCTTTTGGGCCCAGAAGGGCCTCTGCTGCCCATGCCCAGCAGTGGGACAGAGGCTTGAGCTGCAGTGGCAGGTGGAGAACTGGGGAAGTCAGGGGACCAGTGAAGAGGAACAGGGTTTCTGAGGAGCCTCGGCAGCAGGGCAATGGGGCTGTACTGCACAGGAGTAAGATCAGCAAGGAATTTCCTGTATTCCTACAAAATAGCTGAAAGTCTGAGTCAGAGCTACATGGTCCTTCACTCTGGATCTATTTTTTTCCCTCTAAATGTGGCACTGTTACTGCAATCTCAGAGAAGTTTCACAGCTGGGAAGGCACTGGGAATTGTTCCATGATCTTTGTGTCAAGCAGAGGAAAATAGCTTGTTTGAAGACAAAGATAACTTGTATTCATACATGTTAAACAAATAGGGAACAAAGTCTTAGAGCTATTTTGGTTGACTGAGCAAGTTATCTCACAGTTTAATTCCACAACTTGCAGTAAGCATGGAAAGTTTCCCACTGAAATCAAAGCATACAGAGGAAAGGAGAGAGGAAAGAAGAGATTTTTTCCCCTGTAAGAAATTTCGTTACAGATAGGTATGAAACGGGAAAGTGCAGATGAGTTACATTTGAGAAACAGCATGGCAGTGGTTTCCTTGATCAACATTTTGGAATTTCTCAGCTATGATATAGATCCAAAAGAGAAAAAAAAATTTTGCTATCTGTTCAAAACAAAACTTACTAATTTTTTTTGTTGTTTGATTGTTCATTTTTAGATCAAGTTTTAGTTAAGCTTTACTCTCCATTTATCCTACCCTGGCATCCTCTGTGATGCACTCTGTGCCTGTGTTGTCTCAAAACTAAGAAGAGATTTGAGTATGTCTCCTTTGAGACTGAAGATAGGTGAGTACAATCATATCCTTGGTGGCTTTGAAATATTTCAGACAAGTAGGAGAGGAGAGAGGAATGTGCAGTTGACACACCCTGTTATCAACCACGTCTGCAGAGCCACRCTCTGTCCATCAAAGGACAGAGGTGACAGCAGTTCTTCCCTGCTGAAGCTCTCTTTCCCTCTGTGCAAAGCAAACTGCATTATACTGGCTGTTTCCACATGGGCCTGTTGTCCCAGTGTTTTACTGCAACACAGGCAGTGCTTTACTAACTCAGGGCATTTTGAACTGGAAACAGGTCTGAGTGGAGAATCTACATGAGCTGAAGGAAGCCTAAGGGGAGGTTCAGATGCCTTTCCATTGTTATTCCATTTGTTTCTCCGCAGGGAGCAAGAAAAGGATCCTCTAGTAGATTGTTTTAATGATTCCTGATAAATGGGGTTTGTTAATTTAATTTTTTTTTTGTTTCTGTTTTGTTGGGTTTTTTTTTTGGTTGGTTGGTTGGTTGGTTTGGGTTTTTGTTTGTTTGTTTGGGTTTTTTTGTTTAAGAAGAGAAAAACATATTCCACCAAGATGGGGCTTGAACCAAAATGTTGAACCCGGGCATCTGTGTAAATTGAGAAACTGGGCATCTGGAATGTCATAGCACAAAGCAATATTGCTTGTGTTGTATTACACCTGCTATTTATCACAGTAGCAAAATGTTTATCGTATGTTCTTTGGTATCAGGAGTTAAAATGTTTTTGTTACTAAACAGTGTAGGAAGATATAATTTAAAGATTAATCCTGTGTGCTCTACTATTTCATGCAATCCTACAATTCAAAAATGCCATTTCTGTTAGATCTGTAGTTAAAATGAGAAATGCTTCCTTACAAGGATGACTTCTAATGAAAGACTTAAAAGCATAATTACAGGGTTTACTTTCTATCATTGTAGCAACCAGCTCCCACCAGGCTGTAATGAGCAATGCAAACAGTGGGATATAAACCAAACGAAAGCTTATCATTTTCCTGGATCCCAAAACTGCTCAGTTGAAAAAATACAAAATTGGCTGCAAAACAAAATTTAGCTGCTTAAATTGGAGATCTGTACATTGAAATACATTAGTTTAATTGTTCTCTGACTGCTGGAAGCTAATGACAAGGTTCTTTTCAGAAGACCCTGTGAAAAAGGTTTTATGTAGACTTGTACACCCCTTGGACTCCCTTGTTTACTTTTCAAGTAAGCAGTGTATATCAGGAGCTACTCCTCCACTGTGCATAGAGATGAAAATGTATAAAAATGATAAACTGTGAAAAGGAGTCCAGTCTAAATAWGACACTCCACAGATGTTAATCTGTTTTTCACCCTGAGGAGGAGTACTGCTCAATGAACAGCAAGCACAGTACTGTTAAGACCTGCAGTTTTTTTCCAGTCTCTTTGGGTTTTTATGTTATGTTTGACTGGTTTCTCCACCAAGAGACACAGGGCTCTGCATGATAAACATGTAGGTACAATAACTATATTTTTAAAAAGAAAAATATACTTTCAAAGAGCTGTCTGTCATGTATTCCTCAGGTTCAAGCCTTTTACATATACTTTTTTAGGTATAAAAAACCTCACCTGTTGCGTTTCCTCAGTTCAAATAATACAACCTTTTTAGGAAATTTCATTTCATGCTTGTCTGATCTGGTCTCAGCCCAAAGGAGCCTCATTTTTTTTGCCACACTTATATTGAACAGTCTCCTGCTGGCTTCTGAGCACATGCTGCTCATATTGGGCACTGCTTTTGCTTAAAGCGGTATCTGCCAACATTTCCTAAAGCCAGTGAGAAGATTTTGCTTTGCTTCCATAGGTTTGATTAGGTTCTTTGTACCTCAGAAAGCCTTGTAGGCATATTTGGTTTACATGTGAAAAACAGCTGTGAAGACTTACTAAAAAAAACCATAAAAACACCTCCAACCCATCCAAAACCAACACGATAACATGAGAGCAACCCAAAAGAGGTGATTCTTTCGGGGTAATTTTCCTTGGGCAAAACATCTAAGAAGTACAGGCATGAAATATGAGCTGTATGAAGTCTTGCTATGACAATGAGCTACGTTAAATGCAGAATGGTAGATCTAAAAAACAATGGCCAAGTTCAGTGTAGAGTAGTTAGAAAATGCATGCATCAAAAGCTATGCTGTGTGCAACATGGCAGGATACAGACATTAGTTGAAATGGACTGGAGTCATGCAATTATTTGGAAAGAAGCTGCTGAGGAGAATAAAAAAGTGTGGATACCTGTGTGGATCATAGCTTCCTCCATCTTTATTTCCTGATATAGGAAAATACAAGAGTAACTTTTGTTAGTGTTTAGAACTTGTAAAACCATTCAAAATGTAGTTTTCCATGCACAGCATCTAATTCCTAAAAAGAAATGTACTGTGTTAAATAAAGACAGAGCTGCAGTCCAACAAAGATTTCCTGGAAGTTTTACATAAAAGAACTGAAAACCCACAGGTTTTCAAAAATAATAAAACTCCCACACAATTAGATATTGTAAAAAAGAGAAACATTTGTAGATGTAGAAAGAGATACAAAGATGCAACACCACAAATTATGTAGAACGGARTATTCCTGTGGGGAGAAAAAAAAAAATCACAATGTTCAATCAACCAAAGTTAAGTGCAAGGAATTCCAGACACATGAAGTAAAAATGCCAGCCTTTTTTTTTTACTCAGAGACTCTTGTGAAGAAATATTGCTTTCTTCAAAAATGAAGGAGACTACTGCTGATTAGAAGTTTGCAACGTTAAGTCTCAGTTGGGGTAGGGAACCTGAAGTTGTTCACACAGGCAGACAGCATTTGAAATACACACTGGATTTAATACCTCACCCAATACTGGGAGGCAAAAACTAATGAAATAAACCCTGCAATGGAGAAAAGAGTTATGGCTGTGGGTATCTGCATGTGGCTGTTATTGATTAGCACCAATGACGATTTCCCTTCTGCAGCATTTCTGTCACGTGATGGTTTTTGMCATCAATATCTGTCAAGAATAACCTGTGCAAACTTACAAAGAAGCTTCCTGGTCATGTGGATGTGCAGGGTGGTGTATATGGATAATTCCAAATTTTTCAGAGCAACACTTAGGAGAGTGACACTTCATGGATACAATTAGAACATAAGTAGATTTTAAAAAATTAATAAAATGGAAATAAACACTACTATTTCTCTTGTACCTGTTTCAAGTCCCTTCGGCCTCGGATTGCACTGCTTGTAACCTTGACAACTTCGCAGTTCCATCAGCTGGATGTGTAATTGATTCAAAATGCCTCTTTCCACTGTGTGAACTGTGTTGGTCAGCTGAGAAAGAGAGGAACAAAGGGAAATGATACTTGTTAACAAAAATTAAAAAAACCCTAGAGGAGCCTGGAGAAYGACATTTTGTGACAGGGAAAGGGGTTTACCTGATAGGGGTCAGTGTTCATATCAAAATATTCCAAGAAGCCAGTTGCAAACTCACAAAAGAGAAAATTGTGGGTGTCATTAACAGTTCGCAAACACCAGTAAGTGTTGTTATTGGAGCTTGTGCAAGCACAGAAAGAGCCCACTGTAATTAAAGAAACAAGTTATTAGTTTTCAGTGGAAAATAATATGCTTGTTTCTTCTACTAGTACCTTTACTCACAATAATAAAATACTAGCCTTGCCTTAGATTTTTATTTAGATTTATTTAGGTTTGGGTACTGTGACTAGCTGTGAACAGTATCAATGTTTTGAACAAACTTCATAAAAATAGTAACTGTATTATATTATATTATTCTTTAAATTTTGGATTGTGTCAAAAGGACATTTTTTAACCCCATGACTGTTGCTGGAGCATTACCAGAATGCACAGCAATATGAGAATTCTCTTAATAACTTTTTTTTACTCCACAGTTAACAACTAATTAGCCAATATAATTGTTGTCGTTAAAACAAAAATCACGCATATGACTACTTTAGGAACATTTAAAAATGTAGAATACATATTAGCAGAAGTCTCAGTGCAATCAGAACAGATTATCACTAGGAGACAATTTCTTTCTCCAAATGAAAAGTCATTCTTAGCAAATTTTCAGCTTTGAGTCAAATATATTGTAACTTAATCTTCACCTGATCTTGAAATTTTTGAAAATAAAGTTTTCAATCACTTTTCTTTCTCCACCATCAAAAATGAGAAAAGTATTGTTTGTTAATGCTGAATACTGAGAAATGTTGAAGTATGTCTCAACCGGATAGTCATCTATATACCATGAAGTTTAAAGACTTAAAATATCCTTTACCTCTAATATTTTGTTCATATACACAAGTGCTATGCAGCTGTGATTTTGAAACAATTTTAGCATATATAAAATGGAGTAATGGGAAGAATTAGTAAAGGGACAGTATCTTCATTTTGTTCACGATAAGTTGTTTACTATATACTTTGAAATAAAAATGTTAAAATTAAAGTAGACCTTTCATGTGCTGAAGTTTTTGACAGCACTAAAGGTCAGAATAATTCTCTGATTGCATGAAGTGGAAAACCAGTAATACAGCAGAGGATAGCCTGGATCACATCTGCATTTTGCCATAGGACTTACAGTTCCAGAATGGTGCTGTTTGCCAGTGGTTGTTGTCGTGGGTGAAGCACGTCAGCCCAGGCAGGCTGCACTCGTCTCCCTTCTTCTGCCGCCTTCTCCCCTTCCGCTCCTTCTTCCTTCTCCGGTTCTCCTTGAACAGCTGCAGTTTGCCATCCACCTCCTGTGCTGCTTCTCTGTTCAGGGAGGAAGTTGGGCATGTCTGACTAAGAACTTTGTTCTAACTGCTAAGAACCAGCAGTTTTTATGTCTTTCTGGATTTTATAAAGGTGGAAGGATGAGAAAGTGACCTTTTAGGTCAGCTTCCCCAGCTGTTAAGATAAAGGTGTTCCCTTCAGCAAGCATGAGAAAGGATGCACTGCTGCATTTAGGTTTTATTGGATCTTTAAAAAATATTATTGATCTGTTTCTGATAATACTATTTTCATCCATTTTGTATCAATAGGTTGAAGAAATATTGTCCATAAACTTTCACAAATTGGTCCAAAACTACTGAAGGTTTCTTGTGATAGCTTACTACGTGACCTTTTCTTCCCCTCACCTAGTCCCTTCTTCTCTCCACAAACAACCCAACAAAACCCAAACTGAAAAACTCCCCAAATCCCCAAAACTATATTTCTTCAGTCACCAAAAAGCCAACTGTGAGAATGAGAGGTTAATAACAATCTTACTTGAAGGGATGAAGATGGCTCTTGAGTTTCTCTTGGGCCCTTACCCCTTTCTCTTTGTTGTAATAGCTACAGGGAAAATTTTAGGAATTATTAAGTCATGAAACTATTTTCAACACAAAACCAAAACAGAAATATACTATCGTTGACATTTTCTGAAGGAACTATACAGAATGACTCGCAATTTTCACTTCATTTACGAAAGTTATGTCTATGTGATCCTATGCTAGGTTATAGCAGAACTACAACTGGATTCAAACATGTTAGTAGAATACAAACATTTTTAATCTTAAAATGTTAAAATTTACCTTCTTGTGGTTCACAGTAGCTTCTACTCATATATAACTAAAATAGGGGCCTACAATGGTTATAAATATCAATAAAGCTTTGTTTTTTTATTTTCCATCTCAAAACCCCTGGAAAATGCACAAGCCTTAGAAATCAGTGTAGCATTCAGTATTTAGTGCCATCTCTCTTACCTCTGTTTACTACAATCACATTCATCTGGTTTTCTTCTTTTTAGGTGTCCTCTAACTTCCCTCAAATTCTTAATTTTATCTTGGAGAGCTTCGATCTGCGGAGAATATTTCTGACTTAGAATTATTCTTTGAGAAGGTAGCAGTGTAAAGACTTCACTGAGATTTTAAAATACCTCTTACCTCCTTATCAATGTAAGCCTTGTGGTCCTTCCAGGCTCTGGCAGATTGGTACAGCTCCCTCTCACAGTGAATAGTGTCATTTGGAAGAATGAAACATCTGTAGATGTGAGTTTAAGAAATAGGAAAAAGAAGTTCAGTCGTTTCCCAGTTACCCACCCATTTTTTCTCTTTCTTCCAACATTTCTAATTAACTATTTTTTATATTCTGCTAGTAAATTAAAAAAACTCTACAAGTTCTTCCTTTGTTGACTTAATAATAACAATTGCTTTGATCTGGTTTCTCTGGAAAAAAACCTCGTCATGCATGACAGATGGTCTGTGCCTGCTAAGCAAAAAATGAAATACATTCTTAATCAATCAGAAATGAAATTGAAACTGAAGTAAAAATCTGTTCAGAATTTAAAGACTCTTGTTAATCAAATGTGCCATTGCTTATTTAACCACCAGCTGCTGAGAAATAAATTCTTCTTGCCACATGAATGTAGCTGATCTTCCCAGCATGCAAAACACTCAAGAAGAGAACATACAGTCAGAGGGCTGAAGATCAATATAATCAATAAAGACCAACAAGAACCAAAGTTAGAGGAAGGAATTCACACAGGTGGTTAAACAAAAAGTCTACAGAGAACTTGAGTTAAAAAAAGTTGCAAGGACAAAAACATTCACAACAGAGTTTGAAAAAACAGCGCTGCCAAAAGGAAAAAAAAGCACAGGAAAGACCGAGGCAGCGGACTGAGATAGAAAATCCAGCAGAGTGCAGGCTGGGCTTTCAAAGTCRCCATGCTGACAAACAGAAATTCCTTAATTAGAGAAATCCAATTTTATAGATAGAACTATTTTAGGGTCCTGCTTCATCAGAACTCTTCTTTTAATTTTTGAGAAGAATAACAGAAAAAAAGATGTAGATGTTTATCTCTTCCCATGTTATCCTATGCTGGTTTTTTCTTCACTTAAAGAATTCTGAAAGCAATACTGTTCTGTAAAGGTCAAAACACTTTATGGAGAAATAATAACTTTTTTGTGGAAAACTATTTAAAACTTTATTAATTTCATGGTTGGAAATTATCAGTGTAAGAAAGGATAATTTTTACTGTTCAAAACTAACTTTYGTGTTTTCCTAAAAAAAATAAAARAGAAGAAAAGAGAGAAAATCTTTTTATGTTTTAAAGATAATAAAAGAGATTAAACAAAGATTTTTGTTGCCCCCATCTTCCTGGCTTCTCAAACCAATCATATTAACATTTTTAATCTAAAAATTATTTTGAGATGTTTGCGCCTTTTCATTCAGTTTTAGTGTATCTTGAATAAACAGATCTAATGTATCTTAGCTAATGTTAATGGCTGCAAACAACGAAGCATTAAGAAACATGATGTAACTGACCTAATCTTCCTCRTGTAGAGCGGGACTCCAGTCATCTCAGATTTAGGCCTTTATGCCAAACTGGTAGTCTAGACTTTATACTGAACAGCAGGAGCATCATCTTAACAGGATGATTAATCCATCATAACATGTGTATTTTGGTATGAAGGATGAATTTCACTCTGGAGATGCCTACTCCTCCTCAGAAATAAAACCTGAACTAGAGACYTCCATTTAAAATACACATACTAAATATAAATGATTCCACTTCCTAAAAAATACAGCTCAGGTTTATCTGAAATCTGTGCTGACAGTTTCAAGTTCCTAAATATGGTATGGAGGGAGAAAGAGAGCAATTAGAAAATGAAGATTTTGTTCAAAGAAACAAAAAAAACACCACATGTGGAGAAAGCAACCATACTTGTGTGTCACTCTGACAGAGCTGSGTTGACCTATAGCATCAGTGCCATCAGCGACCATTGTGTCACGAGCAGCACGAGCAGCTTCCTCTGCTTCTTCCTCATTTTCAGCATTGTGACGCTTGGTGATACTCCTGGTCTTTAACACCTGTAGCTCTTCCTCTTCCAGATTTATATCATATATTTCACCTTCAAATTCCACAGACAAGGACCGGGTTTGGCGAGTGTGAACAAATCGAGGTTTGTATTCTGAAGCAGAAGAAACATTCACAGTTAAATATAATAAATATATATATATGTGTATACATGACCTGTGCTATGAACACAAAACATATTCCAAAGAGAAGAATGCTGTTCAGTAAAACCAGTTCATTTTTTCTGTGACTTTAGAGAAACTTATTTAATGATGTTTTGATACATTGTGGCCCACACTTCCACGAGTAGCATGGAATTTTGATTGCTTCAAGGTTTGCACTKCATGTTAGTCTGACCTTATGGCACGGTTAGCATCTGTATCTTCAAATAAAAAACATTATCTCAGAAATCAGATATCTAGAAAGAGACACTAAAAAAAATCAGAGACCACAGGATTAGAAACCACTTTAGAAAATTAAATCATTCAGAACTGTGAAACAAGGTCACCACCTGTAAAATGGCATGTGATGTATTTAATATATGCTTTAGAATAAAAAAGTAATTTTTAAAAGGTTAACACCTTTTCCTTTTTAAAGGTGAGAATTTAAAGGGTAAGAATCCATCAGATATCAGTATCTGTATGTATCTATATGTATATATGTACATACACTTTGACACATGTCGTCTGTGTTATGTGTGCGAGTCATAGACCATCAAAAAGTTGCTGCATTGCAGAGCTACAGTGAGACTTTTTATGTCATTTTTACCCCTCGAAAGCCCTGAGCTCAGTAGGGTTACAGCTCTTTTAGTTACCGTGTATGTGAGTAAGACTAAGACAATTAACTCTTTTGAGGGGTCTTTGATTTTATGTACAAGAAAACCTCTGTTTGGGCTTGGTCTGAAAGACCTCACAGTTTTTACTTCTTTTGCTAAATGCACTTGACCCAAACCAAGCTGAAAAAACCGACAGTCAATACCACACCAAAGCATGTCCTGTCAGGCAAAACCACACACAGAGAGCTCTAGACATACAAAATTAACCTTGTAGAAAGTCAGTTGTAGGGCATTTCCATTTGTTGCATTGATGCTGAGCGCACCCATGTCCTCTAACGCTAATTTATGCAATAGAAACAGTAGCTGTAGGAAAGTACTGCCTTTGGCACGCAGTGTCAGTTCTAGTGCAGTTTTTATCTGTCTTGAGAGACTCACACTGAACCTTTCCTGCAAGAATCTTTTAAAAGAGCAGATATCGTTGAACTTTTCATTCAAACCACCCTGCCCTAAACTATTTCAGCAATTGCCTGCTGTCAGGTGGAAAAAGTCTCGATAAAGGCAGTGAGGACATTCATTTTAATGAACAGAAAAACTAGTTTCAAAGCATCTTCCTGATCTGTAACCATACTACTCCTCAATAAAATTATGTAGAAAGATTCATAGGGTCAGATGGGACAATTTCTTGCATTTAACAGCCTCTGATGATACTACTTAATAAACAAGTGACTGAAAGGGTGGAATATATAAGCATCTCATGCATGTGTCATCTGAAGACAGGCCTGAACTAGTAATTCCCTTAAAAATATGTCATCATCAGAGGAGTGTTGAGGCTGATTTGGAGGAGGCAGAGAAGGGAAGAAATATAAAAGTGTTGTAAAGAATTAAAGCATAAAAAAGCAACTTTTCTGATGCCTCCTTCAGATGTTTTCCATCCTTTTCCTACTTTCTTTCCCCAAGTAACTTGCTCCAGTTGCAATCCCCGTTCAGCCCTTGCTGGTGACTTGGCAGCACCTCTTTCCAAGGTACACAGAAGGTATCTCCCTATGAAAATATCACTTGAGGGAACAACCCCCAGTTTGAGAAACACCCTGGCAATCTGTGGCATGTACACTTTTCAGCAGAGGGCTGCCTGTACATACTGTGAGGTTCCTTAGACCACACTAAACAAATGGAAGAAATTAGATCAAGATAGTATTTAGGCTGAACAATGAGACAACTTAAGACAGACAATATTGTGGTTGAATGTACAAAGAATACCAGGGATTCTTGTTCACATCCAGAGTGGGGGAGGCTTTTAATCAGGAAATATTTTGAATGATACTGACATTATTTTCTTATTTTGTAGACATCTGTGCAGCACCTTCTAACTTCTGTGTTTCTCATATGACTTTACTACCATCTTATTTTAAAGACCCATCTTTATTTCATTCCCTAGACTAGTACTCTAGTTAGAGAGCAGGACAATATAGCCTGCTTTTCAACGAATTTTAAAATCCAGCTCTGCTTCTATTGCTACAACTACAGAAATTCACGTGCATCGCTGGGCAGAGAAAAGAAAAATCGTGCTCCATTTAAAATAATAGCTTCTTCAAACAGGCTTCTTTTGTAGAA
This sequence comes from Parotia lawesii, assembly GCA_003713295.1. Lineage (NCBI taxonomy): Eukaryota > Metazoa > Chordata > Aves > Passeriformes > Paradisaeidae > Parotia > Parotia lawesii. The sequence continues at coordinate 1,435,682 of RAHM01000068.1, read as the reverse complement.
ATCACTAGCAGAAACAAACCCGAGTGCTACAGTCCCAAAGCCCTCTTGTACAGCGCCTTCAGCACACGCTCCGCTAGAGAACACTGTGATCTCACGCGTGTCCCTGCGGGGRTCCCGCTACGGACGCGCAGGGAAGGGCGAAGGCAAGCGAGACCCGAGCAGTATTCCAGTCCGAGAGCAGTCCCGCAGTGCCCCGGGGGGAGAATGTGTGCGGGGCATCACCAAACAGCGAGAATTCAGCCTTAACCACGCAGCAGAACGCTTGCAGCGGCCGCCCGGGCAGGCAGCGGAGGGCAGCGGGCTGTCATGTCCGAGCTGCGCGGGAGGTGGCACCAGAGCATCGCCGCACCGCAGCCCAAAGGCTGCTCCTCACCGTCATCCGAGGGATAAATATTGCTATTATTGGTGCTATTAGGATCACAGAACGGTTTGCGTTGGAAAGGACCTAAAAGGAAACCCAGTTCCAACCCCCTGCCGTGAGAGRGACCCCTGCCACTACACAAGGAGCACGTCCAGGGATGGGGCATCCACAATTCCTCTGGACAACCTGTTCCAGGGCCTCAACACCCACACGGTACTGAATTTCTTCCTAATATCTAACCCAAACCTGCTGTGTCCCAGTTTAAAGCAATTTCCCCATGTCCTATCTCTACATTCCCTTGTAAAAAGTCCCTCTCCATCTTTAGGCCCACTTTAGGTACTTATTACAGAGGCAATTATGTAGAACCYGACTACCAATTACGGACATCTTCATTAGACACGGAGGTGAAAGCAAGAGCATTCTGGTAGGAAAATGCTCTGCTAGCCATTTTCCCCTGCCCTCTGCCTCAGAGTCCAAGAGATCAAATAACACTTACTTTGCACATTAGGGTTTCTCAAGAACTGTCTTTGATTTTTCCTTTGGGTCCTGCTGTTCCGGTAATCAGTGTCTCCACAGTTGCAGTCTTTGTCTTTACCGCTGTATCCCCGGGAGTGGATGCTGCGGGTTCTCTTCCTGATGGCCAGGATGTCGCTGGACACCTTGCACTTGTGAATTCGGAGTTTGCCAGAAGCATCCTCTGTGCACTGCCATTTCTGTGAGAGAGAGACATGAAGATGATTTCCCAGCAGCCTTCCAAACCCCTGTTGCTTTCAGGTGCATAGTAAAAGGAGAAAGGTAAATTTCTTCTAAAATTTAAGCTGTCCCCTAAACAGCAAACCAAGAAGGGATATGTTTTAGGGCACAAATTCTGTCACGTTCTTCCCAGTGTCTTTCTCATGCTAGACAAACAAGCTTGAATGAAATCACTTCAAATCTGCACTAAAAAATACAACACAGATTAAAAAACAAACAAACAAACACATATATATATCTATATAAATCAAGATTATCTAGATTACACACATTCCTGAAAAGAGCAAGTAAAAAGCCTTAATTTACTGAGTCAAGGAGTACTGGCAGGGCAGTTTTCACCAGCTCTTTGTTTTCTTTGRAAACATTTTTTTCTTTGTTCTGTGACTTGGATTTTCTAGCATGATTTGGGGAAAAATAAAAAAAAAACCCAACCCACAGATGAAGAACTGATTTAGTTGTAGAGTTTTTTGGAAAGAAAAGGACAAATTGTGGATGTAATCTATAGAAAAATACATAAACCACTCCCTACAGCCATCAGGTGCAAGTAAGGGGAAGAACCTTAGGGACAGTAAACAAGAAATTATCCTGGATAAACTCCTTTGGATTTATAAGTCATGAGATTTGTATGAGACTTGGGAGGAAAAGGTCTGGAAGGAGTACCTGTAAAAAGCATTGTATGCATGCTGAATATCAGAGCAAGTGTGGGAGAATGAGAGGAAACAGAGTTTTTTTCCAGTTTGTCTGCACAATATCTGTCTGACTTAATTATCAACATCACTGAACCAGATGGAAGATTCCAGGTGGATTTTTCCAGTGGCTCCCATTGCCTTCACATTTCAAATTCAAAAGCAACTGGGACTTTAATTTCCTTTTCACATCACACTGTCTTTAAAAACCTAAATGTCGTTCAAAAAAAATACGGGTAGATGCTGAGAGATCAGAGCTCCTTTGTCCATACCCAAAGCCTGCCATACATGGCACTCACAATACACTACATTAAATAAGAAGTCYATGAAGGTTTTAAGTCAGTGGTAGTCTGAATAACACTAGAGAGAACTGGAAATAGCTATGTTTATTTATAATTTTAATACAACCATGAATGACTATTACTCGGTGACTTTCGTTCACTTTTGCATCTTAAGCCATGATGACCAGAGTTTGCATACAAAGCAAATAAGTTTGGCTGGATATTGCAAAGAACAAAACTCAATAATGCTATTGGTAACTGGAACCTTTTAGCTGCAGTTTCAGTAAAGTTTCTCTATAATGTGTCCTTTTTTTGGTTCCCGTGACTGAATAGCATAAGTAGCTTTCTCTTGCCTCATTAATAATAAGAAGACAGACGGATGCTGGTCCTAATGGAGTCTCCAACTTAATTTTTGAAATGGACACTAATATCAAAGCACACCTGTTTCGGTAAGTTCCATTAACTAATGGCTGCTCTGGCCTGTTTTGGGGATGCTGTCATGCTGACTGAAAAATGGAGAAAGAAAACTAAGCCTCAGGTAGATTTGCTGACCTGATAAYCTGAGGAATGAGCTGATGTGGGTCTGAACCACAGCACCACGAGAGCACTCTGTGGCCTAATGTGTGGGCTGAGTTAAAGATGGATTCCCTGCTGAGATCCTCCTGTGGATTGGCATGACTCTGATCTCAGAACAGGAAGCCATGTGTAAAAGGACGTTAATTTGACCAAGTCGGATGGCAGGCAGAGAAATTACACTCGTGCCCAGACATTCAGTGTAAAGGTAYATCTACATGTGACAGTGTRACTTTCTACAAGAAAAGGTGTCCAAGAGCTGTAAAGTTTTGCAGATTATGTTCTGCAATAGCATGTGCACTCCTCCTCCCTCAGCAAGAGATGATTGTTACAGGGTAAGAGCTGACTGCACCACTATATTTCCTGTGTTTATTGGGTACATGTTACAGTTATAAACATATGGCACTAGTTTTTAAAGAGTCTCAAAAGCAGCATTTTAAAGTAGAATAAGTATTCTCTTTGTCTAGCATTAATTATAGCAAGAGCTTGTAGGAGTGGCTTCAATAACCTTTTAGATCATTTTTAACAGTATTATGACTAACATTGAAACAAAACGCTCTGTGTCTAGTACAAGCCAATAATAGTTCCCTATTTAAAACAGGGATTAGATGTGATTCATTTCCTCTTTTATTTTTCTTTTTTTTAATTTTACTTTACAAAGTGTCATTATAAAGATGCTTTAGAGTTCTAAGATGGAATTTTCAGTCTAACTTTCCTGAATCCCTGCCCATGCCAACGTAATCGGGCACTGAGCATGCATTATGCAGTTGTCATAATGGTCCTTCTGCTCATCTTTAGATCTATAAAATGCATTAATGCACATAAAAGAAGATTCTGACTGAATGCACTGCCCCTTCCCATCCCCTGTTTTCTACCTTCTTTCCCGCTATGAATACCAAACTATTCTTTTAAGTTCATGACTATTAGTTTTGGTTTCTGGACCACCATTTCTCCGTCAATTAAATAATACTATTAGCATATACACAAACTAAATATGCCTTCATTAAATTCTAATTTGTATATGTTTTCTTATTTTCTCCATATATATCTTCTTTCTCATGGTGATATTTCACAAGACACCTAAGCCAATCTAACAATTCACTGTTGCCATAGGAATATAGGACCGTCCTTGCTTCTGTCTTCATGCTGATTTAGGGACCCGTGCACTGATTTATTCTCACCTCTATAGGAGAAAGGAGAACTAACTCAGAATTAAAAACTCTAGACTAATAGAGAAAAACCCAAGACCCTGACATTTGGCTGCAACAAGCTGTTACATCGTTTCAGTCATGTTGTGAGACTTCATCTGTGTCAGCCTTTTTCCTTGTCACTGACTCACCTTTTCCTTCTTTCATCTCATTTCATCACCTACCCTCCAGCAACTATTTCCCTCTCACCTCAGCTCCCCACCTTCAGTTCACATTCCTCCTCAATTTAGGTTCAGAGGGGAAGCAAAAGTGGAAGAGGATATTTAATGCTTCCACACCAGGGGAGTCCTGAAAGCTGATGGAATTTGCCCCACTGGGAGGAGCTTTGCTAGCCACCCTGAGCCAAGCAGGGTTTGTTCTGCATATGCACTTGGAGCCTTGGCTGGGTCTGTGTGTGCTGGCTGCCAGCTCTTTCCAGGGCCTTCCCTGCCTGTGGCAGCAAATTGCAGAGGAGCTTAGGAGAGGGGAAACTGTAAAAGGACTGAGCAGCTAAGGACTTTGGGTTTGTCCAGTTTGAAAGAAGCAAGCTGAGGGGCAATGCCATTGCTCTTCTGAGCTCTCTGAGGAGGGAAAGCAGAGAGGGAGTTGTGGATCCAGTGATAGGACATGTGGGAATGGTTCAAAGCTGTGCCAGGGRAGGTTCAGACTAGACATAAGGATGTATTTCTTTACCAAGAGAGTGGTCAAACACTGTACAGGTTTCCTGGAGATGGGGTTGTTGCCCCAAGCCTGTCAATGTTCAAGAGGCATTTGGACACTACTGTTAACAAAACGTCATGGAAGTGTCCAGGCAGTTGGACTCAGTGATCATTGCAGGTCCCTTCCAACAGAAATAGCTCTATCCAATCCTATTGTGCTGATTTTGGCTGGGGAAGAGTTGATTTTCTTCACAGTGGCTGTTAYGGGGCTGTGTTTTGGATTTGTGCTGAACACAGGGTTGATAATATAGAGATGTTATTGCTGAGCAGGGCTTACACAGAGCCAAGGCCTTTCCTGCTTTTCGTGCTGCCAGGCTGGTGAGGGGACTGGGGGTGCCTGGGAGGCTGGGAGGAGACACAGCTGGGACAGGTGACCCCAACTGACCAAGGGGATATTCCAGACCATATGGCATCATGCTCAGTATATAAAGCTGGGGAAGAAGGAGGAAGAAGAGAACATTTGGAGTGGTGGCATTTGTCTTCCCATGTCATTGTTACATGTGAGCGAGCCCTGCTCTCCCAGAGATGGCTGAACACCTGCCTGCCCCTGGGAAGGTGCGAACGAATTCCCTCTTGCTTTATTTGCATGCACTGCTTTTGCTTTCCCTGTTAAACTCTATCATCTCCACCCATGAGTTTTCCAGCTTTTGCTTGTCTGATTCTCTCTCCGATCCCACTGGTGGGGGAGAGAGTGAGTGGCTTAGTTGCCGGCTGGGACTAAACCACTACACCTATCCTATCCTATCCTATCCTATCCTATCCTATCCTATCCTATCCTATCCTATCCTATCCTATCCTATCCTATCCTATCCTATCCTATCCNTCCTATCCTATCCTATCCTATCCTATCCTATCCTATCCTATCCTATCCTATCCTATCCTATCCTATCCTATCCTATCCTATCCTATCCTATCCTATCCTTCAGAAGTCGAGCTGCCAAACCTGAAGTTTAAACATGTAAGTACCTGTGCCTGTTCCTCAGGGTTGAGGCAAGCACTGCAACAGTACTGCAGCAAGATCTTTTCCTTGGATAATGACACTAGCATGATGAATTTTGTTCTGGGGGCAGAAGTTTGCCCCCATAAAAATATTTCAAAGACAAAGGGTAGAACATGGGCTGGTTAAAAGGGATTGTTTGTACTTGGTGGTTTTGTTTTGCATCACTACTGGCATGGCTCCAGTTGTGACTTAGAGCTACATAAGGAAGACAACACCAATTGACTTCATAACTACCTGGGGTCTCAATTTCCTGGTATTAATCAGTTGTGCCACAGCCTTAAAATTAAGTCTATTTCATTAATGATTATAATTAAGGCATAAAACTATACATTCAGAATGAATCATTGTGACGTGCTCCACTGTAAATAGCTACTTAGACAGGACTTCAAATCAGCTTTGTGCAGTTAATAGACTGTGATGGATTTGAGACAGTTGCTGCCCCCTTATATAGAGGGGAAATTAATTAGACAAGTCATGAAAAGTGTCCCAACAGTAGGCAAGCTAAAGGTTTCTATGAAATGTAAACACCCAGTATTTGCAGTAGACACATCAGTGTTAAATACCGTGTCAGATTTTATCACAAAGTTACGAAACCCCAAAAAACATGCAACCGGAAATATAACATAGCAGCAATATTTTTACAGGTGCTTTTTCAATTTTGTAATGTATGACTGACTTCAAGTATTATTGCTCAGCCTAGGGAATGCTAAGATAAGGCCCTAAAAATGAAGACCTCATGAATTTAAACATGTCCTCAAGATCTCATTTCCCTTTTTTCTTGTTTTGAAAGGTATGCTCTAAATTTGAAAACAGTTTAGATGGAAATACCATCACGGGCTGAGTACGTGTGTACCATTTTCCTCTATTAGCAGTAACCAGATCTGGGGGAGTGCCAGGGGACTTGATGTGATAATGCTGGAAAAGGAGTCTGGTTCAGGGCTGTGCTACTGCAATCAGAACTGTCTTGCTTTTGCTTTCTCTGGGCCATTAAAAGAGGCCATGTCGCACAACATATTGAAAAGTGCCCTGTAATTATTTGTCTATGGTAAACAGTGCAGAGTAGCAGCAGTTCATTTCTGCTGAACTGGACCTGAATACTGAGAAATGTTTACTGGCTAAGGTCATGTCCTCTATGCATTCTCATAGAGCAGAACTGAACCTTGGTCCTGACCAAGGCTCCTAAATGCCCCTGGAAATACTGATCTGTGTTGTTTCATCTCAGCAGTACTTGAACATTGCACATGAATGCAGCTGTTTAACAGGAATAGTTTGCCAGGTTCACTCAGGGAATTTGGAATTGCTGCATTTTTGTGGAAAAAAAATCTCTCCTCCATTTTAGAACTGAGTTGATACTGCCTGTAATGGCAGATCCCAATTTTTGTACCACTCTCTCATAACTGAACCACTTTCTGTTGAATCATGCTCCAGAGTCTGACAACAGGAATATATTCAAAGATGGTTATTTATATACAGGCTTAGCCCCTGAGAAGTGTTCCTGAAAAATGCAATGGTCAGTGGTTCAACAGATAGGGAAGAAGTTTGTCCCATATGATCTGATGTAATATGGGCAGAAATGTGTGACAGGCTTTAGAAATACATTCAGATAAATGCACAGGGACAGAACTGGAGGAAAAACGGGCTGAAGGAATTAATCACTGGATAACAGGAACAACTATATAAAAATTGGCAATTTTGAGCTTCTTGACAAGTTTATGAAAAGAAAGAAAGAGAAAATTGCCTAGGAATTTTACAGACTATACAATTTTGCATTCTTGCTGTATGGGCAAGAATGATTTTAAGTGTCACAGTTATAGCAGTTCTCTAGTTATAAAAAATGCATGACCTGCCTTGTCAGCTCTAGAAATGTAGGCACCTAGGTCAAGACAGCAAATATTTCACCTGCATAGCATTCTCTACCAAATCTATTAACTTGCCTGTAGTTACAACTCAGCATCAGGAGACTTCTGTTGTTATCCAAAAAACATCCACTCTCAGGTGCAAACAAATAGGAGCCAATGAAAAGGATAAATTTAATCCTTTAGATATAAGTAGTAGTACCAATAATAATCTGTTACTATTGAGTCATATACATTTAACTTGCAGAGGACTTAGCTTACACTCTATTTCACTGGATACTTTAAAATGGAAACTCTGCAAAAAGAGAACCTCAAAGGAGTACTACAGAAAGCGTTAAAAATAATTCTTGCATAAACTATGTTTTCCGTCTAGACATTTTTGGTACACAGAATTACTTAAGAAATGCTTAAAGAATTTGCTTTGTTAAAAAAGGTGCCATTCTACCAAAAAGTCTTTCTGTTACAGAACACCAGTAAGATGATAGTGAAAATGCTGAACACAGTTGTGCATTGAAAGAGATGAAACCAGTGAATTCGGTGATCTTCCTGGAATATCTCTGGATTTTATCCAGAATAGACTTGATACTTCCAATTAAGAATTGCTTGAATTTAAAAAATTGTCAAATCTGGGAAGAGCTGCTCTCTGTTTGATAAAAACTTAAATATTTAGGCTGAAATGTGAACTATTTAGGCTGAAATATGAAATACCATGCCTTGAAAGATTATTTTTAGAGATAAAGGAACTTATCTTCATATTTGGTTTCAACTCATAAACAGAGTGGTATTTTAACTAGAAGTATCATAATTTCTGGCAATTCCTACGAATTCTTGAGCAACTAAGTTGCAGGCATGATTCTGTCAGCTATGAGGGATGACTCTGCAGAGTCTAAAGTGAGGAATAGCTACAAGAGCTGTTCACAAAAGCACTGAAGTACGCACTTGGTTTTAAGCACATAACTGGTCTCAAACACATATGCTTCCAGTTAAGCCAGTGTATAGATGCTGCACTGAATTATTACTAAGAAAAGACAGTATCAATGGGGAGATGGCAAAGAAGAGACAGCTCTGAATCAATGCTCTGGTGAAACAGGTTGATCACCAGTGACTTTTGCCTCCTGCAAGTATCAGGACGTTGTTCTGGAATCTGGAGAATCCACGAATGATGTTTATATGCCGTAGCATAGTTTTAGTTGAGTTTTAGTGGGTGCTCAGGGTCTGGCTGTCAGTGGCTGGCCAGCCATCTGACACTTCTGGCCAGCTCTTACCAGTGTATGTGTTTTTATTCATACTCTGCAGCTGGTCATAAAGCTGACCTATACAAATGTGTGGTCTGTGATATTTATTTTATGAGAGCATAGATACTCGAGCCAAACCAGACTACACCTAATAAGCCCCATTCTAATTTCCTTTACAGTATTATCTGTAAGMTGRTTGATGGCAAGTGTTCTTTTATTATGACAAATAGACGTGCTTTCAACTGAATGCTGATATGATAATTTGATAAATATGAATATGAATAATAAAATTAAATTCTTATGCTAGGTTTTTAGAGGGTGAAGAACACGTGAGAAATAGGAGTACAGGCTACATAACATGCTTTTTGGAGCAGAGCCAGAAGAATCTTGCACATTTACCACAGAGCTGATGTTTGGATTCAGCAACATGTCTCCAGTGACTATCCGTAAAGCCTCAGATCACTGTAAAATACTCTGAGACCTAATCTAACTGAAATCTCGCTGTACAGTCTTCAGGCATTTTCTCCAAATAAACCTTATTTCCTCAGGGTAGTTCTGGGATACAGTTCCTCAGGAGGAAACACAATATTATGCATCTCTAAAGCTGAGATGCATGAAAAGAGAGCACATGGAAGGCGCGGCTAAAATGTTATACCTGTCTAGCACAGCGTGAGTTCGTGTGCGTGCATGTCATACCAACAAGGCAGCACGATGGGTTTTTCTGTTCTGCCCACTGTCAGTGTTCATTGGAGTTGGCAGAAGACCATGGATCTTTACAAGTTTCAGACCTTTTCTGTTCACAAACTGGCAGGTAGTGCCGAGCAGATGGTAGGAGATGTATGCCCATAAAATAAACAGACCCATGTCTGGGTTTCATTGCTGAGTCATCCAATCTAAGAGCTGAAATTTAGAACACAGTGCTTCACAATCCTCATTTTGGGAGGGTGGTTCTTTTTTTTACACTATTGGGAAAATGTAAAAAAATTGTGGTTTGCGTAATTTTTCTAAGAGGACAAAAATGCGTGTTTGGCTATGGAGTTGATACTGATTATAAATAATGGATTGAGCAGTACACTGGAGACACCCAGCCTATCAGTCACCAGAACTCATAAGGTAACTGTGATCTGGGAAAGAGTGTTAGGTCCCAGAAGTCAAAATTATGCCTTAGGAAAATTCCTATGACTCAGACTGGAGAGAAAAAGAATAAATACTTATGAATTAACTCAACTCCTTAATTACATGTTTAGGTAAGGGAAGAAAGAAAGAAAAAATATAAATGAAAACACAGTTAACATGGTTTTATTTGATATTTGCTAAGTATCCAGAAGAATTTCATGAGTGAGAAGATGGAATGAGTTCAAGAAAAATAACCTGCTGGAGGATTTAAGAGCAGCTTGCCTCTAAACCTCCTGAACTAACATATATTCTTGTCTCAGGTTATTCCAGTGGAAAGCTGAGAAGAGATTTGTGTCATGATAAGGTTGTATTAATCCAGAGAAACATTTGTTCACGTGTTACTATTTCTGCTCTATTGGAAAATTAACAAAGCTTTGTTGCAAGTTGACACCAACTGTTTCTCATTAAAAAAAAAAAAAGCAGGGATAGCAATGCTGCAGATGAATCAATATTTCTGTGCTGTGTAACTTATTGCTGAGAGGGTAAATATATATCAATGAAATATAAAAATACCCTGCAAACCATTTAAGTGTTAAAACCCATCAGTACCCACTGCTAAACCAACAGGGCTCAATCAGGTGACCTCAGTAAGCTACACCATGTAAACCGGTGACAAATTTGGCATACAAACTATGAAAGAAACCTCCTGTTCCCATCATAATTTCTTGATCATTCTCTCATGTGGAGATGTGGAGGGACCACAAAGGAAGCTTCCACCCTTCTCCAAGCCCCAAAGCTGAGCAGGGAGCCCACCACCCCTGCTCCTTTTGCCGGGGGACTGAACCTGGCCTGGTGTGATGGGACTGCCTTTGCTTTGGGTGAGCCCAGATCAACAGCTGGGGCAGGGCGGGAGCTGAAATCTGGTCTATATCCAAATATGACATGGGCAGGTGACCCATAACTCACTTACAAGTTCATAAAATTAACAGTACTTCCCAAGTTATGAAGCTGAGGAGGAAGAAGAAAACATGAAATCCTCAAGTCCAGGTACTAAGCAAGCAAAAAATTAAGAGCGTGTACTGAAAGGAACATCTGGAGGTCATTTAGTTCATCCTCCTCCTCCTCAAAGTAGCAACATTATTAGGTTTTGGAAGTATCCCAGGATGGACTTTTCCATAGTCTCTGTGGTCTCCAGTTCTTAATCATGTTTATGGTAACATTTTTTCCATGGATCTATTTAGAATTCCCCTTGCTGCAACTTGTCTCTTACCTATAGCCCTTTTGCTGTGCACCTCCAAGACATACTCAGCTCTGTCTCCTCTCTAATTAGCCATCAGTTAATAAAAGGAAACAATTAGCTTCCTCATTTGACTTCTGTTCCCCTGGCTAAACAAACCTCTGCCCCTCCTCAGTACTTCCACCCCATCTCTGGGGTCCTCCACTGGCCTTGCTCCAGCGCACCAAAGTCCTGCTGCTCATGGAGATCCCAACCGGGACGCAGCATTCCAGCTGCAGCCCACGGGCACCAGGGAGAGGTGAGCACTCGCTTCCCATGAGCTGTTAGCAGCGTTCTTGCTAATGCAGCTCAGCAGGAGCGCTCCCCTCCTTGGCACGGGCTCACTGCTGACCCGCGTCAATGACTGCCGGGACATAACTCAGGAGGGAGCACATCCGATGCACATCTCATTTCTGAGATGTTCTCAGGGAGGTGGGCGAACTCTTGGAAACTGTCCTCCCATAAAGGGGATTATGAGAAAACGGCAAGGGGACAGTGATCTACAATGAGATCTACAATGGAAGTGATGCAATCTGCCAATGGTGCTAAAAAATTTAAATGCATTAAAAAGTATCAGTGAAAGTATTTTATACTTACATTTTACAGATGTTTAGTCTTCTCCCCCCCCCCYTTTTTTAGGTTTATCTATTTTCAGAAAAAATAGGAATTTTGAAACTTTTAATTTAAAAATTATCTTTACTATGCTATGTTCTTTTATTTTCCCTTGTTTTTTAAGAGAAAATAAGCTGAAGCAATTATTATCCTGAGTACAACATCCCTGGAGATTTTGGAACTAGTGGGTCTCAGGATCACACCTCATTTTAATACAGGAAAAAATATTTTTTTCTTTTTCAACTTCCTTGTGTTCTCCTTTTCAAACAAACTACATATTGACTAGAATAAAATTTAAATTAAGAACAAGCTTTTAATGGTGTATTAATTCCCCAAATACTTATTCTTAGTTTCAGACATTTAGCAGTAGCTTCCCACACACCAGTAATTTCACTATTTAAAAAACTGTCAGCAATCACTCATTCTGTGAAAGTAATTTTAATTCAACTGATGTTAACTGCAACTGATTAGAGTAAATATAGGAAGTTGTGCCGGTTTGGCCAAAAATCTAGCAATATATCCTCTGAGAGGAAACCAGGATTCAACCACCCTTCCCCCCCACAGGGTTCAAAAAAAAAAATATTATAAATATTAAAATATTATAAACCATCATAATTTAAAGGAAGATTTTATTTCTATATATGCACCTATGTAATTGAAATCAAATCTACTAATCTCAAAAGATAAAACAAAGTTAAGTCACACAGCAATATTTTCTCTTTTCTAAGAGGTGCAAAATGACTAGAGCAAATCTGCTGCAGGAACCTCATATTAAACCATGATGGCTCAGAAGTGCACATTGGAACATATTTGGACTAAAGTATATTTGTTTGACCTACTAACTTTTTTTTAAGAACTTCTCTACGTGGAAAAAACCCTGCAGACACTTATTTCACATTGCAGCGCCTCACTGAAGTTCGTATTATTCCAGTGTTGGTCTTCAAATTCACACCTTGCCTATTCTATGCTGGCTTTCCTGTGAGCACCACACGTAGTCTGTCCTTGAGAGAGAAGCTGGCCTTGCTTCCTAGGGCTGGCATGAGGGYGAACGGAGTGGGAGGAGTGGGTCTGTGCCCCACGGGCTGAACAAGCCCAGAGAGAGGATGCTCCACCCCTCAGGATGCTCTGCCTAACAGAAGATTTCCATAGGCACATCTAATTCAGCATCCCTGCAGGAAGCCTTCAGGATGTTAGAATTATCAGGGAAAACTTTGACCTATTTGTTTAAGAAAATAACGTGTACACACCAATAGCTGTGTCCGAAAACTGGTCTTAAAGAGGTCAGTTCAGCCCTGTCCTTCATCCAGCTGTGAGGGATGGCTGCTGGGCTTTGTGCAGCCAGCATATCTTCTGCATTGAAAAGACCTCGACGAGGGTTTGTAGTTGGGAGACCCATTATCAAACACTATTGCTCTTGTAGCCTCCTTGCTGACTGAAGCCCTTCTTCCTTCACTGTTTTATCAAACTGGATTCACCAATACGGGATGGTCTACTGCCCTGGGCTGAGAACAGGACTGTGAGCAGTGTTTCCTACTGCTTAGGGACACTTAACCTTTTCTATTCATTTGTGGAAAAGTAGTTACCCCAAACCCAGATTTTGGCATAAGAGGTAATAAATATAAGGAATAATTGCAAAGAAAATATTTTGTTACTTTAAAATGAAACATCTTAGCATCTAACAGTCTAAATTACTTCAATGATCTCCTTTAGTTTTTATAAAGCATTCAGGTTTTCAAATTTAATCTCTGTTTACAATGGCAGTGCTTGAACTCCTGGAAACTTTGCCCTTGGGTGAGACTGCGATATTGTGTACATCCCTTCTAAAGTGGCTGCATTTAAGGAGCACGTGTGAGGTGAGAGCTGTGACAGAGGACCTGACCAAGGATGTGACAGCCAAAACATTAATCCAGCCCAGTGTGTGCTTAAGCAAGATTTGCTGTAACACTCTGCAGGATGAGGAGGGGACGGAGSATTTCTCTAGGCGAGCTCTCTCCAGCTCCCTGGGGCTGGCCGGGCAGAGCGCGACCTGCTCTGGGCGAGGCACCAGGGGTGTCAGCGGAGGGGAGCAGAGCACAGAGAAGGCTTTGTGCCCTCGTTCAAACCAGCCCACCGAGACCTCAGCGCCCGGCCCACGGCTGGCTGCAGTGCTCTGAGCAAACATCTGAGGGGAAAGCACAAGTGCCTGCCTGGGAGAAATCACCTCACACTTCTCCGGGGAGGTGTGTGGGGATGGGGACGGAGCACAAGGACGGCAAGGCAGGCACAAGGCACCGCCTGGGGCCCCCAGCATGTGCCCCAGCACGGCTGGAGGTGGTGTCAATGAGAAGACATACAGCTCGCTTACACATCTCCCCAGGAAAYCCATCTTCATATGTTACCGTGGGTATAGCATTAATTCAGGATGGATTGAAGAGAATTCGGGGTCAAAATCACTTTTCTTAATTTATTTCTCTTCCTGTGCAYGCACTGCAGAGATGCAGGTGTAAGCATAATAGCCAGGGGTGCAGTAATTTTTGGTTTTACGAGCAGACAATTTGTATCAGAGTCAGGCATTATACTGTAATCATTAAGGCTGCAAGAAGAAAAAGTAATGCTTGGGTATGGTTATCACTGCCTGAATCCTTACAGTGACCTGAAACAGGGAGTGTTTCTGGGCAAGGGGAGCCTTCTATTTAAGGTGTTTCAATAAATCATAAAGGATGATGATTACTAAGAGTGCTGTTCAGTTGTAYATCCCAGCAAATGAAATAATGTATAACCTTAGGACTAACCAGCTTACTTTGGTAATCCTGGATTAGCCCAGTGAGTATAATCTTTCACTGCTCAAAAAGATTCTCTCTTATTAACAATTATGACTGAACTACCTTGCATATTTAACAATACACATGATCAAAGAAAAAGTAGTCATGTTATGTTTGAGCACAGGAGTTTTACAAGCTCTGTACTAAGACAGCAAACGAAGGACTGGGTCTTCAACAGCTTAAATTGGACCACTGCTTAGAGAAATTTTTCTGGTTCTTTTTACTGAGAAGATATTAACAACAGTGATCTTTCAGTTACCTTCCAAATGCCATATTCTTCAAATTCTTTTGACCCATAGCATAAAAATGTATTTCCCTGTGACACCTAGAAAACTGCAGTTACTTGGGGCTTACCTGTCCTGGTTGTTCACAGGCTGTCTGGTATCTTGCTTGTTGGCATAATTCTTTTACTCTCTCATATTTTGGTAGTTGATTAGACTGCTGAGTGTTTTTGTTGGATTCCTCCTTCTTACGTAGAAATTTGCTTATTAAAAAAAATAAAGTTGAACGTTTTAGATACATTGTTCTAAGCTCTAAGGATGAATGTAACTTGAACAATGAAGCTACTTGAAGGTTTAATGTCTTCTCAGGGAAAAAAAATCCCCACATTTCTGTTACTGACCTTCGATGTAGGCCACATACTGAAAAAAAGGCTGAGGTGATTGGCTGAAAATTGCCAGAAGATAAATAAGTGCCGCTAAAATATGTCTAACTGGTACAGTTCAGCACCGTTCATACATAAATGTAGGCTCTTTCACAAAGCAAAACTCTTTGAAGCAGTACTTTCTTGGCTGAAAAACCCAGCTGAAGACACAACAGGACTTTCATACTCAGCACAAGCTTGGCTGTATCTTACATCTTACAATGTGTCTTGTATGCCCTGTTTTGTAATACATCAGACAAGGTTTTCATAATCTGCAAAGTCATAAAGTGCCAAAAGGAAATTGCTGTAAAATTTTTACCCAGAAAAAATTTTCACAGCAACAACTGGCAAGGTGAGAGGGTATAAGGAGTTATCAGTGAAGAGAGGAGCAGTTATAGTCATGAATCTCAATTACACGTAAGTCTTAGCTGGAACAAAAATGAAGAATGTTTCTAATATGTGATGGGAAATACAAAATCATTTGATAGGAGGATTCTGCACAGCTGGATTTGAAACAGAGGCTTGGTAAGAAAATTATTTGGAAAATGACAAAACTGGGCACAAGCACAATGTTAGAGAAAGAGGCTAGGAGAATCAACAGAAAAGCATGCTTTCAAATTTCTTCAGAGAAAGGGATTTGGGAGCACAGTAGCTTGCTAAGGCAGTGGTGGGAAACTAGGAAAAAAGTCATGCCTGTCAGTTTGCTTGCAAAATTTACTGCTTCTCTACCATAAAAAAGAAGAGGAGAAAGCAGAAAGGAAAGCATGTACAAGGGAGTGTTCCCAGCAGGCAGGCTTTCCCAAAACTCTCTCACCCCTAATAATTACCCTCTTTCGACTAGAAATGTGTCACGCCAAATTTTGGTCTTCTTGTTTGTTCGAAACCTGAAAGTAAAATAATAGTATTTACTGCTGGCACTGAAGTATACCACCGTAAGTGTTAACAAATTATTTCTGAAAAAAACAACTCTCCACTTACATATACGTGCAATTTTATAGATCTACTACTTAAGAGACTCTTCAAATGGGAAAGCTGTGGTCATTGCCATGACACAGCTCATTTTCACAGAATCTGTTTTTCCACTCAGTTGTTGATTTACTAAGGTGTTTGCTTCCGAACTGACTAAAAAAGGATCTTGGGACCCACCTGTTTCCTGGTCTCTCCAAGTCCAGAAGCTTTAGGACAGATTTGCCATCCATATCTGGAGGTGTGTCAAGGCCTGCTATATCCAGAATTGTTGGAGCAAGATCAATATTCAGAACTATCTGAGGCACTCTGCAAATCAACAGGAAAGGTCATAGTTGTCATGTGTTCAATGTGTAAGTCTTCACATTCTCTTGGAAATAGAATGATAATTAATGCTTATCAGGGCTTTGAAGATGTAAAGCTTTACAGAAGTGCTAAGTTTAGAAAACTCCCTTTGAAGTCTACAACTCAGAACGATAGGCCAGTACTGCAGTCTGACATCACAAAGTTAAGCACAATAAAACAAGGAGGTGCAGCAGCAACACTGCTCTTATCTCATTGACAATGAGGGCATGATGCCACCCATTCTGCTAAACCTCAGAGTGAGCAGTAAAGATGAACACATCATTTTTAAAAGCAAAACCCAAGTCTAACCCTACAGGACTATGCATTACACAATTTTCTCATCTCACTTATTCATAATATGCAAAGTGGAAGAACTGCCTCTTCATGAGACTCATTGCTGTGCAATAATAGGGCATCCTTTATGAAATGAAACTAGACAGAGTGATAATTACATGCTCTCAGAAACATTTTACATTAGTCTCAACAGCTGTGCTAGAGACATAAGGGAACGTACACTGATCCCGGCTCCACACTTGGGCCACGAATAAAGAAAGGAACTCGAATATCAAAGTCGTACGGCATTGACTTCCCTTTGACCAGTCCGAACTGCCCAATATGGTATCCATGGTCAGCAGTGTAAATAATGTAGGTATTCTCCAGTTCTCCCATCTCTGCAAGCATTTGGTGTAACTGCAAGCCAGCACAGAAAGAGTTCTGAGTTAAGTGTAGCAAAACATGTTTTGTGCATAATCACGTATAACCATCATTTACAACCCTCAAATATACAGGACCAAACATGGCATCAATGAGGTTGTTGACACAGATTCTGGGGACTGGCATTTTTACATCTTGCTTTTACCGTGCTGGTAAAAAATCAATGTACAGGTTCAGTTTCACACTTGACAGAGGGGACAATTAGACAGCTCCAGAAAATTAGAATATAAAAAATATGGTAATGATGGGATAGTTGCATTAGTATGTCCAAAATTCATTGTGTACTCAAACACAGCTTGTGAAAAAAGTCTGCTACAGCTTTAGGGGAAAAGGTACTCATATTTGATTTACTGTGCTAGTCTACAACTTTCTCATTCCTTACAGTTGTGGGCTTGGGAAAAAGCTGTAAATTTTTATTAAAGTTTAAAGAAATCTCTCTGGGGGAAGATCTTTGGTCATGGTGCTTGATTTTGGAACAAAAACTCATACAAAGTACACCTAATAGTTCATGTATCATGTTACCTATAATTAGCTGTACACGGCATTGCCTAACTTCTGCAAACACTCGTAGACTGACACCTGAGTTGCTGTGATTTGCCAGTTCCCAGATTTCAGCTGAAGGACAAACTGTGAAYGGAGTGTGTGAAATGAATAGAAGTTGTCATGTGTGCACCTGTGTCTATCCATGTGTACACACAGGTGATGCATCTTCTGYTAATACCAGGCTTTATATTAGGCCCAGTGACTTTTCCCTTTAAAAAAGTAGTTTTTTAACCCAGCAATTGAAAGAWGAAAGCCAGGAGCTCGGCATCATGTTGCAGAGAACCAGAATTCAGTTCTACCGGGAAAAAGTGGAGAAATTCCTCCTAGCACAATGACTTTCCCCAGAATGCGGTTCGTGAAGGTAAAGAAAGAACAAATTAATTAAATTTTGTTACCAACTAATAACATTGTATTCACAGCAGTTCCTTGCACTCACTCTTTCCATAGAGTCGTCAACTGACATCAGGGTCTGAAGTCTTTTGCGCTGCAAGACATTTGTAAACTCCATGTGGATTGGCAGCATGGGCCCTGTGTACTGCATAATCCAGTGCTTATCCATGTTTGGTGCATAGTTATAGCTGGGAGTGCTGGAGGAAAAGAATGGATCTGAAAAGTTGTGCAGCATGACAGGCATCAGAGGGAGTGAGAACTCCTCCAATGCAGAAATAGCCAACAAACAGTTAAATCACAAATTCCATGTGGTATCTGACAAATATCAACAAACATTGCTTCAGTGGCTTCCAAGCTTCATTTGGTCATGTATCACCTCCTCAAAATATTTTAACCACTTGCTTTCCAAGCTTTCTTTCAGACTCAAAGACCACTACAGGTTCCATGTTAGTATTTGGGATTTGCTAAAATCTATTTCTCAAACAAAACAGTAGTCGTTAAAAAGGCTTATCTGAATGGTGCATCTCGTATAGATAAGCAGAAAAATTGGGGATGTCAGAGATCAAAAATGACTGCTTCCCCTTTATATTACGGTATGTTGCCCTGATGCTCCCAGTAGAAAAATTACCTTTGAAAAGAAAGGTATTTTCCAGTGGGATAAAGAAATTGAGTAGCCAGTGTTAAGAGCACCACCAGTGTCGCAGTTAGTTCTACACTAAATACTGTTGAGGTGTTATTTTCGTTGTGAATGCAAAGCACAGTGCATTACAAGCATAAAATGAACCATGACAACAAAACTGAGATAACAGAGCTCTCAATATCAGTACTAAGAAGAAGTATGGCACAGAGTCCTATCTAAAGCAAAGAATGATGCTTTAGGAGTTTGTACAAACATCAAAAGAAATATTTAAGAGCGGTGTTCTATCCACAGCCAGTGTATTATGAAAGACGTCCTATAAGAAACAAGAATATTTTCCCAGAGATATCACCTTGGAAGAAAAGGTGCGGCAAAAAATGTGTCAAGTAAATTTTCTCTGCAGAGAAGCATGTTACAAAAGCTCTCCATCAGTCTTGTTTTTATACATAGCATACATGGCAACTACAAGGTGAAGAGAAACCAAGCAAAATTGATGTCCCATAATGGTTTCACCTACATATGAACAATTTCCTTCTCTAGAAAGAAGGAATCTAGGCTTTGTCATTTTGATTAGGTTCTTTGGGTTTTATGTTTCCGCTGTTTCTATTACACTTCAGTACATGATGCATGAATTGCAGCATTACATTTGAAAATTAAACATAAAGAGAAGGTGAAAAAGATACTGTTGTGTGATTAGATTAATTTGATTCTTATTATTCTCTTCTCAGTTCAGAATAAAAATTCAATTCAATATTAGTTTACTGTTCAGGTACAGAAAATTATAACATGTGCTTTAAMAAAATGTGCATTTTTCCCACTGAAATATTTATGTGTAGTTGTCTTTTCTTAAAATGAACAATCTCAGAACACTGTATAACTTAAAGTCATACCTTTGACCAGTCCTTCACTTAGCTTTTATTTTTCTTTACATGGTTGTATGTGATCACAGGAATCAGTTGATTTTGTATCAGATATCATATGTATGACCTTTAACTACATATTCTGACGATAAAAATCGGCTGAAAGAATAATGTAGTAAACTGATAGCCAACTTCAATAAATTAGTGGAGTCCACATTTTAACTGGAGACCATTATTTGAGAAGCTAGGTAGAATTTGAGAAGTATGCCTCTAGTACACACAGCAAGTTTTGACTGACCTACTTAATCATTAGTCTCAAGGGAAAAGAGAAGTGAGGCAACAGTATCACAGTACTTTGATAGAGATTAAGGAGTATGAAAAGGTTACCTCCCTACTGAGCAAAGACAAGCATAAACTAGAATTCCTCTTGTGCTGAAAAATCTTTTATTTCATGTTGAAAAGTCAAAGCTTTTGTAATTTCCCATGGTTGAAGTCTGATTTTTAAAGCGAATACTGTCATAAAATTAATAAGATTTATCCCAGGAGCATAGCCCTCTGTGCTGCTGGCTAGCCAGCAGTCGGAGCAGAGGGAGACCTAGACCTTGAAGAAGCAAGTCTTAGGAATTTGATCACCTACCACTTATCAGTTATCAGACAGAAAAGAAGGATACTTCTAGTGCAAATTTTTCTCTGTTTCCTTGGAAGTTTGTCAGACAAGACGCTTTCCCATGAAAGAGCTCAGTTTTGATTAATCAGCATTTCCTAGTAAAACCCTGGGTTTTTTTCAGTGGGGTCCTGAGTGCCCCAGCCACAGAGGGATGAGGTGGCTGAGAGCTGCGCTCAGCCGGCAGCACGGTGACAGCCTGCTGCTGTGCCAGGAAGGAGAGCCAGCTGCTGAAGCAGGCTCAGGTCTTATGTTCCCAGGCTATTGTGAGAAGCCTCCTCCACATAATGGATAGTTTTTAAAAGCAGCACTCAAGGGTTTAGCAGGGCGGTTAAAACCTTTCACAGACACTTTCCAAATGCATTTTGGATTTTCTAGGTGAGAAATGCAGCGGGCAGAGAGTGAGCAGAATTTTCCTCCCAGACAATTCAAGGAACAGGAACCCTCTGTGAAATATCCAGTGTCACTGGCTGATGGATGAATGTGAAACAGGGGTCCATAATGTCGGAGAAAGAGTACTAAGGAAGAGACAGAAAGGAATTCCAAAACCCCGCTTCTTGTGGGGTTTTGTGTCCGAGTGTCCAAAAACCCACTTCCAAAACCCTGCTTCTGTATGTTCCCTGTGTACCCCAGTTTGTTGGGCCTTTCAGAAATCCACCAGAATGGCAGTGGTTGCCAGGCACAAGATCTGGCACTGCCCTCAAATCTATCTACCTTTTATTTTTTTGGTGTAAACCAAGCAAGCAAGCAAGCAAGCAAGCAACCAACCAACCAACCAACCAATCACCACAGAGGCAAATCCTAGGCAGAATATTGCTGATTTCTGAAAACTTTTCCATGTAGACAGACCTCTTCCTGGTCAACGATAATTTTTTATCACAACTTTTTTTCTTGAAGCAGCCGGAGATATCAATTAAATGTTCAGCTGTTATAAGCCCTTGAAAGTCATTATGGCATGGTCTGTCGCTGTTTCTATCCTTCTATTTTTGGGAACAACATTACTCTATATTGACAAGTACTGCTGTAAAGTAACACTGACATCTACATTTCCTTGATTCCTCTTTGCATTGGAAGGATAAAGCTGAAGATAGGTACCACGTCTTCCATGGACTCCTCTCAGTCGTGRGCCCATCTTGTGTTGAGTACATCAGTTCATCCATGATCAGCACACAGTACCAGGTAGCCCATTATTTTCAGGTTGTCCATGGCCTCTAATTCTGGCAAGTTGCTACTGTAGGACCTATCATTCTTGTAGAATATACTATCTTGGGCAAATCTAGATTGCTCTGCTGCTCACTTTTAGTTGTCCAACACGTACCGTGAAGAACTTAATACACAGAGACCACTTGGCACTCCATAACAGATCTGTTCTGGCACTGGAAGATGTCAGGTTCATAAAATTCCGAATTGATACCTTCAGTTAAACTAACAAAAAAATTCCAAATACTTGACAATAACAAATGCTCAACATAGTCAGGTACTTTCCTATAAACACATGCTCACAATGAGAACATTTCACCTTGAGATTTTGTAATCAATCACCTACGTGAATAAGTTTACAGAGAAATTTACAGTGATAATCAAATGATCTACAGACTATGGAAGGAATAAATATTTATAAGCATTACTGCATTTTTAAAGAAAGATTCTCCACAAAATTTATAATTTGTCTGTAAACATCAGTTCAAATAGATACTTATGTTGAGAGAAAAGGAGTAGTATTAGTAGTCACTGTTGTAATCAAAAGGYCTCAGTAACTCTGACAACATATTTACTATATTTATATATTTAAATTTGAACTTCAAAATTAAGAATGCATCTTATTTGGCTTTTAAGATACCGCAATAACTTTAAGTAGACAAGAAACAATAAAAAAACCCAACAACCCAAAAAAYGGATGCTTGTACTCGAGGATCTATTAAAATGGAGTCACCAAACAAATAAGTCAGAAATGACTAGCTTCTACTAGTAACTGAACTGAATAGTGATATTCAATGAAATAAATRGAATATAGCCCTTTTGCAAATCATTGTTACAAAAAGTTATTTTACAGTTTAAGAAAGGTTTGTGAGAGTACAGCATGTTTTAAGAGCTTCAAGAATTTAGTACAACTTTAAATTAACATTTGCTTTCTAAAAAATTGATCTAAATATATACATGGCTCTAACAGATGGGATGATGTGGAAAGAAACAAGTATGTTTCCAAACATTTGTTCAGTTGCTCATAGTAAAAATCTGTGTTTKCCCCTATTTACAATCTCCTAATTCCCTCCTGTTTCTACTCAACAAAAGAAATTATGTTCACAAAAATACTGTCTAAAAATGTTGGGTTTGAATAATTCCATAGAGTTCTCAGGGGGTTTTATCCCAAAAGTGTTTGGCTGATCTTCTGTTTGGATTGGGATTCCTCCAGTTAGTGAAAATAATACAGTACTTAGATGGCCCAAGAACATTTTTGTTTCATAAAAATAAAAGTAAACAATATTTTAAAATAATACCTCCGGTAAAACTGATTGAGAAAAATGAATAGTTTCTGTACAGAATTAGCACCTCTATTATTCTTTGAAATATGATTAGCAAACATGGCAAAAGTGGTCGTGTTTCTTCAAGGGTAAATAAACAAAGGAAGCAAATTCTTTGTTTCCAGGGAAAGTAGACTTCCAGGTTTAGACACTGTTCTTGGAAAGCAGGTAGTCTAGGTTCTGGGCAAAATTAAAAGTAAAAAAATCCCCACAACCAGTGCCCATGATCAGTATTAAAGTGAAGTTGAATTTCACCATTCTGGGTCTGCTTTTGCTGTCTTTTAAAAGGGGAATCTTTTAAACCCAGTGATATTTATAGATCTGGGTATGTAGGGTATGAAAGCTTCCAAACTTACATCCTAAAGTGTAACACAAACCCTATATTTCAGAACAAAGAAGTTAAACAGTTAGTTGTTGCCTGTTAAATGTAACACCTTTTTCATTTAGGAAACATTATTTGTTGCTTCTGCAGAAGTTAATTATGCAACTAGAATATTACATTTCTATTTCACAACATTTCTTCATGTCTTGTTTAAAATCACACCCACAAAGATGCTTGTGATGATTTTCATCATTTATCTCTAAGTCAGGAGTCCAAGCAGGCCTCAGGCCAGCAGTGACACTACACACTGACATGTCAAGATTTATTGCTGATGCAAATGTGTGATCCCACTCTAATGGCCCCGTGTCCACATTAAAAGAAATACCATTGTTACTGACAGATGTTTGAGACTCGGCCTCAGTGACTCCAGTTGCAGCCACCTCACACCCCAAACTCACACTGAAGACTGCTCTGGGGATCCAGAGCTGCAACAGAATTTCTTTTGACGCTTTTCTACTGCAGACATGCCGACCTACATACCCGGTATATCAGCATCTTTCATATGGTCTCTAAATGGAAATATAAAGTTCTGCCTTTCATATCACCTGCCCTTTCTAAGCTTGTGAAGGTTTCTGATCTATTCCAAGATATCATTTCTATCTGCTCCTCCTAATGTTTCTAGTTTGGCAATAGGATTGCTTCCAGGTAGYCATAAAATCTGGCTGTCAGTCCTCCTGCCAGCCCAAGGATTTTAACTCAGCAGAGCCAGTAGTGGTCCAGATTTCCATTTTTTACATTCTTCAGTAAACCTGTCTCCTGCAGATTTTTGCTTCTAATGTTTGTTTACTTCACAGCTTATAAACAGCTCAGGTCTGATTCACAGTTCCCCTAAGACTGGTTCACACTGGAAGGTAAAGGGAAGTTAAAGTGCCAGAGGCCTTGAGAATAACAGATAATTCAGGCTTTCATTAGAGCATCCTTTGAGTCAGAGCTTTCCTGCTCAGCTGTCTGATGAAACAAGATTGTCGTGTAACAAAACTTCATATTTAACAACAACATTTCCAAAGGTCTAACAACCCTGCTCCTTGACAGATGATGTTCATTACCACAGCGAAAATCTCTGTATGGCTTTCATCTAGTACGTCTTCTACAGTCCCATTTTCTTTCATAGAAATAATGTCTGGGGTTAGTTAGAGCACGTGCATTAGTATGATTTATTTTCAGAAAATATATCACTCATTATGGTGATAGCAGCCAGGATAAACCTTCAGAAATATTTTTAGATGTCAGAAATAGGACATATTTCATGAAGAGGAGAAACGGGAGAGTGGGAGSGAGAATGATGCCTAAAAACGATAGAGAATCTGCTGCTTCCAGTGTGATATATAGTTTGTGTTTAATTTTAAACTGGAATTAATAAGAATTAACAGGAATCACTTAAAAAGTAAACAGTGTACACGTCATTACTGTTCTTGTCTTTGTAAGACTTTCCATGCCACTCCAGAGCCTGTTTGTGCTGAGGAGGACAGGACTGTAACATAATGATGGTGTATAATTCTTCATTTTCTTTTTGTCTTTGACGTATTTCTCATAAATCTTACGGGCTCTGCTGCTGCATTCATTTGATTTTATTCTTGCCATGTTGATAAGTGAGGAAATGAGACCAATAGACGCCCACACTTGAGGGCAGAACTCTCCCTGAACTAGAGTATTTCCTGCCATAGCCACTCCCGTCTTTATATGTGCCAGTGGAAAACTTCTTCTAAACAAACTTTTGGGTTGTTTTTTTGATGTTGGTTTGTTTTGTTTTGTTTAAATTCATAGAGGCAGTATTTCAATCTTTAGCTGGCACTTTACCAGCAAAGAGACATCAGGTAATTTAAGGGTCTGATTCAGCTACTGCTCTTTTAAGCAAAACTTCTCACATGTGGTTGACAGGCTATCTTAATCCTTGGTTTGTAGGTATAACCTTCCATCTCAGTTTGTTAAGCCAGCAAGCAGCTTTTGACCTGGTTTCCCTTCTTTGTTGGAGGTAGGCGTTACAGTAACAYGATACAGCAACTACATTTTTAAAAACAAAATCCAAGGTCAGATGGCTGTCACCCAAGGTCAGAGTGAAAGAGATTCAAATGGTGCTTGACCACCAAGGAAGAAAACCTAAGGGTTAAATGTTCAAATTACACAAACCTTGGCAGGAGGGATTTTATTGTTCTTGTTCTGTTTTCATAGGGAACACTGAATATTTCTGTGAGAACTGAACTTCTCATATCTTTTAGAGCACATTGGTCATATTTTTGATAGAGAAATCAGTTGGACTCTTCAGCCACCCAAACCCAAATTAGCAGTTTATCTTCAGCTTGTCTCATTTCTCAGTCTGCAGACTGAACTTTAACACATGCAGGTCAACAAGAAACAAAACAAGCCAGCAAGGATCTCTTGAGGTCATTGGACAAAAAACTCTTTGCAAGAAGCTTGCCAAGAAATCAGCAACACCAGAAGACAAGAAGAAGCACAGCTGAGTGCTCTCACAAGCAGCCTAGCAGAGCAAGGTATTTAGACCCCAGGAGTCCACATGAATAAAAATTAATTTTAGCTAAGATTTTGCTTAATCTTTGCAGGTAACACATAACCTGTATATGCAGGTGCAGAGGCAGTTAAAAATTTGGASACTGACTAAAGCCATTTGTTCTACCAGCACAAGTCAGAAAATAAGCAGGCTGAAAACTACAAGCAGTAGAAAGTGTCAAGAGCACGATAAACCAAAGCAAGTTCCTACAAGCACTTGTCAGAAGACAGGGAGCAAGGAGGCTAAAATGAGTTGCTTTGGCCTGGGGAGAGGTAGGGTGAGATACAATGATTCAGTGCTTTTCTTCCAGCCACTGTCCCACAGCCAAGCAGAAACAGTTTGAATCCTGCCCTCCTGTGCGATGGATAGTCCCCCAGGAGACAGGACAGCTTGCCTGAGGCCAGGCAGTCTGTGCCACTAAACGGGAAGCAATCTGTTGAATGGGGTGAGAACAAATAGGTATAACTCTCTTGCTATGAAAAGTGGCAATTGAAAGGAGACATGGGAGAAATCCACTCAATTTGATATAGTGACTGTTCATTATTCTTCACAGAATGAGAAGCAGGGGACACAGGTGGCATAACCAAGGTCCGGATCTAGAAGGAAACAAAAAGTAGCCCTTTGTCCCCCGTGCACAGAGTGACACTGTGGAACTTGTTGTCACAAGGTGGTGAGGCTGCCACCAGAGTTCCAAAGGAGATCAAACCAGTGCAAAGAGAATGGGGCACACTGACCTGGATGCTTCACCGAAACTGGTGATTTTCAGAAGCTACAAAAACACGGGGAAAAAGTTTGTGGTTTTACTTTCCCCCTCACCCCACCATCATTCTCTGCTACTTTCTGCTGGAGCACATAATTCAGGATACTGACTGAGGAAGTTCTTTCATACAACCCAATAATAACAGGTATTCGTGTCTGCCTTATTTACCAACTAAAATCTTCATTAGTTCCCCGTACAGGCAGAAATTACTCTGAATATCTAAATAACTAAAAAACATTGCTGACTGGTTTGCATTACTTGCAAAGTCTAGTCTCAGGAATGCAGGATCATGGAGAATGTAAGATTATAAGGTCAGGGAAACTGGCATATCTAGAAAGCAGCAGCCAGTAGGAGGATAAAAAGATGCAAACCAACAAAAACGTTACCATGTGCCATGAACAGCAAATCTTTTTCTGGCTCCAACTAGTGATCAGTGTATGCATGCTGTTTATGCAGTAACTACAACTCCTTGAAATATTAAAGTATATGATGTAAGTGGAAAAACCATCCTTGTGTGTGAACCACTGCAGCATGTCCAAAACCACAATTTTTAGACCAAGCAGCTTTCCCAGTGTCTAATGAAATTGATTTATCCTCATTTTGAGCGGACAAATAAATGTATAATCCAGCTGAAACATTTTATTACGGTGTTTTTTTGTAATTGGTGGGTTTTGGTTTGGGTTGTTTATTTTTTTTTTCTTTTTAAAGGTGTGCWAAGACATTGTTTCAGAACAAATGGAAAGACTGGTCTACAAACCCATGGTAGACACAAGTGCAGTGGAAATCTTCCATAGTCTCTCACTATGAGGAAAACGACCCAGAATATTCAAGGTATGAAGCAATATATGGAATCCACAGATGTGGACAATCCACAGATTTTTACCTGAAGTTGCTTTTGGTTCTAGAAACAAAATGAAGAGTTGAGGTTTTTCTGTTATATTTTAATCACTAGAGAAGATAAAGCGTGTTATATAAAAATGCAGGCTGATAGACTATTTTGGGAATCTGCCAGTATCTAGTCTCTAAACAAATCTGGTGCACTCAAAAGCTTCAAAAGGGAGTTTTTACTCTCAATGCATTGTTAGTTAGAGCCCAGGAAGCGCATATCTTAGAGGGAAACGAAGGAAGTAATATCTTTCCAACAGATCCTGACCTGTGTCTACATATTTTCAGGGTATTGTAAGAAGCTGCCCTTACAAAGCCAAATACTGACCTTTTAATCTCCCACAACTTCCCAGGAGGAAAAGAGCTTCTCTCTGCTTTAATAATGGTCAGAGCTGTCACTCTCCCCCGCGAAAGGAGCAAGCACAGCAAAAGAAACAAGCAAACATTCTCTGCTTACATGAGTGTCTCAAATTTGAATTCCCTGCTCCTGCGATGTCTCCATAAACAAACCCCACAAACCCCTCACAGAAGCAGACACAAGGAGTGGGTCTGGCAGTGCGTGGTTTTGACTTACATATGCTGTGAAGCGTTGGGGTAGAGCTCTGAGAACTGCGGTGCAGAATCCTCGGGGCCATGGGGTGCCGCGTGGCTGATGACCATCATTATGGGCCTATGGGGATATATCCTCTTAGACATTCTGAAGTAATTAATGCTCTCATTAGTGATTAGGTCTGTGAAGTAGTCCTGGAACATAAGATTAACACAAAGCAAAAGTTACAAAGTGCATGATTAATTAGATCACATACTATCATGTTAGTATGTTATTTTTCAAGTCCTCATTAAAGCTCGGATCAGGAAGTAAAAACATACCATCAAAGAGATGTATGATTTGAGGGAGCATAGGGGAGACTGAGCAGTAATTACTTTCTTAAGCAGGCAATGCCACATAAAATGAGAYGGTATTTTGCAAATCAGATACAACAGAAAGTATTAAGTAAATTTGATTACCAGATTTGGTAAGATAATGCTAWGTAACATTTAAAATGACAGACTGTACTGACAAAGATGTGTTTGTTATATTTCATTGATAAAACATTACACAAGGTAATGGCTCCCAAATAACATTGAATCTTAATCTGGTTTTATGTTTACATAAACCTTTGTTGCACACTCTTTGTTCGGACTGTACTTTTGCATATGTACAAAGTGGAAGACAGCTACAACAGGCAACTGATTGCAAAAAATCTTAATCAAAGAAATTGCAAATGAGAATGCAGGGAGCAGTTGAATTCCTGCGGGCTCTGTTCATTTAATTGTGCAAATTTAAGCAGTGCAGCTGCTGAGATTAAGGTTGTGACTCGCTAATAAACTGGCTTAACCCACAGTTAAGGTGGCAAATGGAAGCCCACAAGGAAAAGGGAGGAAATGGAACCAAGAAAAAAAGATGAAAACTTAAATTAAACCACCTGCCACCTTGGAGTATTCACTGTTGGCCTGGAGGTCTATCTCGAGCTTCATTGAGAAAGTGCTGAGACAATGTTTGTAATTTCAAGCACTTCCAGGCATGACTAATCTTATGTTGTGGATTCGAGGCCCCAAACAGCTGCAAAAGCAGAGCCTGAGGGACAAGGTCTGTGTCGCATGTCAGCGCTAGGACAAGCCAACCAGCCGTGACCTCCCCGCTCACCCGCTCCCTGTCCCCCTGCCCCTTCCCCTCTCCTGCAGCACACTTGGAGCACACACAGCAGCCCTGGCTGCTACAAACCCTGCAAACTTATGGATGAGACAGTGAGTGATCCTTTAGTTTCCAAAATGGATAATGAGTGCGAGGCACCAGGGTTGTGATAATTTCTGGGTTTGTGGCCTGTTTAATTGAAATGCCTGTATGACTGCTCTCCCAAAGCATCTACTGCTCTCCCAAAGCATCTACTCTTCTCCTGATTCCCTATTTATTCTAGCTGCATACACAGGGTGTGTAAGGAATGTATGACTAACCAATATTCTATATTTTCTATTTTTTACTCTATAAATATATAATCAGTGTAATGCAATTTCTATGGATGGGAAAATCAGAAACAGGCATCACTAGCTTCCAATAAAAACTCATTACATGGGTCAGAAACCACAGCTGCAACATCTGTATCATCTTCCTTGAGCTACAATCTRAGGAAATTCCAGATTGCTTTCTGCAGTCTGCAATCTGCGCTCCTAAGCTTTTCCAAGAAACTTCATGGCAGTGGGCAGGTCACCTTGGCATACTTTCCACACTTTGTCAAGAGCACAAACAAGCTCTGAACATTTCCAACAGCCGTGTTCTTGCCCTTATCTATTCTCATAGTCACATCCGGAGTCTGACACCACAGGCGTGCAGCCTTTCTTTGGTGTGCACTCTGTAGTGGAAAACAACATTAACCAGGGCTCTTCTGTGGGTAATAACTGACAACACTCAGCAAACTTTAAAGTTCAGAAGCGCAAGGGGCACAATTCTTTTGGGGAAAGGTTTTTATTTACTGTTTGCTTCTGCCACCAAAACATGACTTTCTATCAGGGAGAGGGAGGGAGGGAGAGAGGGGAAGAGGGAGGGAGAGAGGGGAGGAGGGAGGGAGGAATCACCAGGCTCCACTGAAGAGCCCTGGGAACTTTCTTCTGTTGAGTGATTAATATTCTCATGTGGAAATTGATCTGCAACGCCCTGGGGAGAAAATGACATCTCAATTTCATGGTTGTACTTGGTTAATTAATTAATTATCTGGTTAATTAATTATCTGAAAGTTATTTTTATACGGATTAATCATGTGGCATTTATGTGTCTGGAAAATACCTTTGCATAATCAAATCCATGCTTCTCTTTGTTACCATTGCGAGAAATGGTGTAATTATAGAAGCGAGAGTTCTTCACTAATCCAACCCACTCTCTCCACCCAGGAGGGATGTAGCTGCCATTGTATTCATTGAGGTATTTCCCAAAAAAAGCTGTGAAGTAAAAAAAAAAAAAGAACACACATGCATGAGGCTTTGCAATCCAAGTCTTTTAGTCTTTGAGTCAAAAGAATGTATGAATGAAGAGAAAATGTGTTAGAATGAGTCAGAGTTGCTTTACCAAAAAACTTCCTTTTATAGCTTAGAGGGTTTTGAAATTAAAATAAGTTATTTCCAGAGTTTTATGAGAGTTGAAAGCCTTCGTGACTCTATGTTTTATTCTTAATCTTTTGGAATCTAGTGTTCATGTGAAATATTTTCAAGGTTTTTTTTAGAAAGAGTGTGTTCCTCTTGGTTTCCACTTGAATATGAAATAAAAACTCAGTGCCCAGAGGAAACATCTGAGAAACACCTTGTGGTTTTAAGTAAGTCCTGTGATGATTTGGAGCTTGGCTTCTGACTTTTGAAAGTTCAGGCTTGCTATCCTGGCTACATCTGCTGGTTTGATAAAAGGTCTGGGAAGTACAGATCTCCATCCCATTAGGATATGTTCGGGTAGAGCAAGAAGGAATCCCCACCCTGCTTTGCTGCCACATCTTCTCTAAGGCAAAACTTGCCAAAGAGAGACAAAAACTTGGAGGTCCATCTCCTCTACCTGGCCTGCCAAACTCCATGTATGTTTTTCCATTAGCTCAAGGTGACAAGTAAGAACCCACTCAGACTGAAAATTTCAGCCTTTGCCATAGGTTTATAGGTGCCAATTCCTCTGGAAGGAAGTAGGAAGAAAAGCAGTCTCACAATGCAGCAGACTCCCAGCTGCCTGGGAGTTGTGAATTGCCTATAGCAAAGATACACAGACACCAGAAGCCAGCCAGCTGGCCTTGGAAAGGAGCATTAATGCTGGCATGGCACCCTGGCAAATGCAGCCATATTGCTTCTAGGGAGAGAGGGGTGTGGGAGGTCTTTAGCTGCTTGTGTATGGTCTGTGACCTGGATAGAATAGTCAGTTTGGATGGCTCTATCCTGCTTTTCCACTGCCTGGGAAGTGCAGTGACAAAACATTTGATTAGGTCTGCAATGTGGGCTTTTGGGGATTTATTATGTCCAGTTCAGTCCCAGCAAGTTACTGGGCAGTCTCAGTATCTTCACGGTTTTCCTTTTTAATTTTCTTCAGGTTCACAAGACCCTGGAGGGTCACCTGTGCCAGTAGTTCTGCTGCCTGTGTCCCCAGCAGTCTGYACACAGGTACCCCTGGTGCTCACAAAATCAGACACCACTGAAGAGGAGGGAATGGCAGAGACCTCTCCCTTCCCAGGGACAGAGCTCTTCTGAGTGATAGCTGTCCCCCTCTCTGCCCTCCTCACAGTGCCCAGCCCCTGCCCTTGCTGCCAGCCTCAACCCAGCAGTCAGGCCTGTCTGCAAAGAGCTGCTGTCCAGAGATGCTGTCCCTCAGCTGGGCAGTGGGACATACTTGTACTTGTTTCCTACTAGGAAATGAAGTCACATTGGAAAACCTCACATCCAACCTAGACACATTCAATCTGACCAAAAAAGCACATTTGTGGAAGGGCTCAAATAATTCAGATCTGATTGATGTGGGCATGGTGAACTTCTTGGGAAAACTGGTAGAAAAATCAAAGTGTTCATAATTAAGACTTGTCTGAGGCAACATAAATATGATGCAATTCAACCAGGGAGCTGCCAAATGTGACTAACCAGAGATTACAGTCATATATAGTGTTACTTTCCTATACCACGTGGAATGTGACATATAAACAAGTCCTACAGACACTAGACCAGGCTTCCAGCTCTTCTTCCCACAGCCACCAAGAAAGCAATCTAACCTGTCTCCTTTTTTATCCTGAGGCCTACCAGAAATCAAGAGCTGTGAGGTGAAGACGGTGACAGTGGGTAGGGAATACGTGCCCAGCACTGTTGTCTCCTGGAATGGAAACCATACCTCTCATCTAAGGCAGTCAAACTGGTTTAAACTCTCAGTTAGATGTCATGGGAAAGTATACGGGTAAAGGCTGAAATATTGTGAGAAGAGAAGCCAGGGAAAGAGGAGAAGGGGAAGAGAAGTCAGAGAGAGACAACAGTGAAGAAAAGTATGGGAGAGTGATGTAACTGAGAGAGAGGAAGCATTGTTGAGCCAAGCAAAACCAAGGATGGTCTGTGGTTGCAGGGCAAATCTGAGGTYAGCCCTTCTGAGTGTCGTCCCAGGTCTAACAGCAGCTGCCTCATGATTTTGGGGAACCTCTGCGTGCTGTGCTGATCACTAAAGGACTCTACTGACAATCTGCCTCTTACAAACAGCAGAGGCTTTCAAACTGAAATTGAAGTTATGACAATTTATCATATTAGGATGGTTTGACTGCCCCATCTATTATTAAGATTGACTCACTCAGAGACCTGGACTCCGCTATTTACAGTCTTGCCAAACTTCAATCGTTAGTGGTGATAGTTTCCATGCTATCTGACTCAGGCTGTATTTTGCTCTATGGAACCTTTTAGCCAAACAGTTCAGTAATTTCCAAGAAAAAGACTAGGGAAAAGAAATGGGTTCACCCATTTAAAAATAATGGTCAAACTTTTATCTAAGAAGTTCTAATGTCTGTAGGTTTTGATGTAGGGCCTTTGTAAGTAACAGAAGTGGCTATGAAAATCTGCCTCAAAATGACCAAGCTCAGAAAAACTGGAGCACACAGATGATTACTCCAGATTCTTACTTTAATGTCACGATGGAGTGTTCCTTTACAGACCTGAGAATGTTCCCAGAATTTAATTTTTGACATTAAAACAAAAAGCCATCAGCTTCTCTCACTCCTCTACTCTCTCTTTTGATATTCATTACCTGAAAGAAAGCCACCAGCATAAAATGAAGAGACAAAATGACCTGGGGCATAAATACGAGAACAGATAAATGGAATTTGGAAAAGAAAGGATGGCTTGGAGCTGGGAAGGGCCAAATCATCTTGGAATTTCCTTCCTTTAGATTACTTAATTTTCTAACTTTGATAATGTTTTGTTAGATACCTTTTGTCCCCCCGAACCCCATATTTCAGTGCATGCTATGAGACTTCAGATTGACAGCCTGAACCACTCACCTTTGTGTTGGCAATGATTCAGTATTTTATCATAAGAATAATCTCAGTGCTGTTAAGTTTTAAGCAGCTCCCTGAGTGACAGCTTGCAGAAATAGATGTTTGCCCCTGTTGCTGTGTAAAGCAGTTCCCATGTCAAACGTGTAGCAAAGCCCTAAATACTAGTAGAAGAAACAGTGGCTGTGATAATGGATCATATTTGCCAAAATACTTTAACCAAAAATGGTTTGTTGGTCAAAAGCTCAAGAGGATATGAGTAATTAGACAGATGAAGGGAAAAGCCAGGCTTTTACTGAAATACAAGAGTTCAGTCCTTGCACCGTGTGGTTTTTTGAGTACTACTGAGAATAGGATGGGGCAAGTGAGTCAGAACTGGGGCCCAGCACCAGCAATTAGTGTCTGGCTCTCGAGGCTCTGAGTGAAGACAAGTGCCAGAGTAAAAGGAAAGCACAGGAGTGTCCATGGGGCCAAAAAACAATCAGCAAGTAATCACGATGGGTGTTCTAGCTGTTTTTTTTTTAACCAGAGGTTTGTTAACAACAAAGCACTATGGAATATGCCACAGAATTGCCCAGGAACTGACACTGTGATGTGCGGATGTCTTTGCTAAGTCTTCACATGCTTGGCTTGTAGAGTCAACCCCCATCTTTAACTTAGCTGTAGCCCAACACTTTCTGAATTGCCCAAGTCTGAGAACTGACTGGGAAGCCTCATCTTTAGAAGCCGCTTGTACTCAGCAGTTGGAGGGTTTAGGAAGCCATTTCTGCTTGTAATTAGTAAAATGCAGATTATGACTCAATGGGTAAAAGCCTCATTAAAAGTAATGCCATTTCAAGGGACATCTTTTCATTATTATGTGTAATGGCCCCCATAGGGATAACAGGAAAGATAAATGCTTACTTTTGCATTTTAATAAGACAATTTTTATCTGCATTCTGGCAGTTTTGCTAACTGTTCCCAGGACACATTGTTATTTTTTAATCACACGTAGTCCAGCTTAGTATATCAGAATAATTGTATTCTGTATTAGTATGTTCAATTATGTTTATGCAAACAACAACACATGGCATGGTGAACAGTTTTACAGACATCTATGTGTCTCTGGAGGGGCTGCAGAATATACATGCCTGGTACCTGACATGAACAGATGCCTTAAGACAGGGTTTTGCTTTCCCTTTTACAATTAGCTAATGATTTCTGCACTGGACTGAGAGATCCAGGGGTTTGCAATGAGTGCAAGACAAATATAATTTGATCCAGGGGATCTTTGATGCTTACAGCTGAGTGTGATTCAAATTCTCATAATTCCCAAGACTTCTTTTCCCCTGCATGTTTTATAAGCAATTATGACATGTTTACAGTATTACACAATAGAGTTAGTCCTTTAACTCCTGTCAGCATTAGTGGATTAGTGTACAGGTGAACTGGGCTACATCTACCAGTGAGACATCTCTGCACTTCCACGGATCAAAGGACACACATTATGTTCTACACCCTTGCTATTTGTTGAGGCTTACGGGAACATTTCCGAGTTAAAACAAACGCAAACTTTTAAAAAGCCAAGCTGCAGAAAGGTTTAGTCACCGTGACCCAGACAAGAGCTTTAAGTAGACAGCCCACTTCCTTTAACAAAGTCAGGAAACCATTTACCGGAGTGGCAAAGCACTGTTTATATGACATTTCAGGACTCAAACACAGTGATTCTATGCTTCTGTGGACAGAACCCAACATAACTTGAGCTTCTGAATCACTCSAGTAAATTCCTCCTTATTTTCTTCCCATTATGCAAGCCATAGATTCAAACCYGAGAAGTTTGATTTTTCCCTTCTGTTGAAAAATTGCAGAGGATTAGTGTATCACATCATTGAAGTGTAGAAAACCAGCTCAGTATGCCAGCCTGCCTAGGAAATGAAATAAGCATTGTCCCAAAAAATATGGTGAGGAAACTGAGGCACCAAGAGGTTAACCTTCAGCTAGACCTAAGTCACTCAGGAAGTCTGTGACTTTGCCAAGAATATAATTCAGATTTCACAGTTCCCAGTCTTGTAACTTAAACACAGTAGAAAACCTCAGGTTTTCTACATTTTCTCCAGCTTTGTGGGTCTTTCTCAGTTGCTGCCAGGTTTACCATTGCAACCAAAAGGATCATTAAAGATTTGATAACTCAGCAGTTGCAAAAGGCATTAGCCTATAACTTGATATAGCAATTGTTAGCCTGGGTGATGTCTTTAACAAAGCCTGTATTATGGGCCAAGCTGGTAGCGCTTTCCAATATTGATGTTGTCTGACACTTCTCATTATAAGACCCTGTTTTCAGCTGCTTATAACTCTCTTATACTTGGATTTAAATTTTCCACACTGGATATCTGCCTCAGGCTGAATTTTTTGAAACTTTTTAGCCCAAACAGTAGCCATCTTTGAGAACCACAGTAATGTAAAAGGAATTACGCTTAACATCTGAAAAAAATTATGTGAGATTTCATCTGATAGCACTTCTATGCTCTGCACTGAGAGCAGGAACTCTGTCAAAGGCATGATGGACTTCCTGTCAAGGAGGCATCTATTAGAATCCTTTGAAAAAACCCCTGCAATTTGCATGTGCTAGAGATCTGGACACCTCAGGACATTTATTCCCTGTCCACCTGTGAGTGGTGTCAGTAGGAGGGAGAAAGTTGATTGAAATGCAGAGGGCAGGAGGTGACCCGATAAGGACAAGCAGTCTGGAGAACGGCAGGAAATCCAGCAAAGGAGCTAAGGGAGGGGAAGAAGCAGTGGGGGCTTGGGGGCCCAGGACTGGCAATGTGAACCAAGAAACGGAACAATGAGTGCAGAAAGGAGAAAGAAGCTGATTGACAAGGGGGGTGGGAGAAGCAGATTTGCTGATCAGGCTGGAAAAGGAGATCGTTAATGGTAAGCAGTGGGAACAGGACATGTCTGTCAAGAACTGACTGGATCTGAGAGAGGAGGGAGGGAGAGAGGGAATGACTCGAGGACAGACAAGCAGGGGAACAAGGCTCAGAGTAGAGGCCAAGGTGAGGTCTTGCAGGGCCAGAAAATTGGGATGAGAAAACTGAGGAGTGGGCACTGCATTGCCTAATGGGGYAGGATGAAGGGAGTCAGAAGTGCTTTTGGTCAGAGTGGAGGACCCAACAATGTCTGAAAGGACTCCTGAGTCTCACTGGTACCTGCCTTTCATAAGACGTCTGAAAACCTACAGCATGCCCAGCCCCATGTATGGGATAAAAYCCCACTTTGCCTGGTTTCTCAGCAAGTGAGCAGCGGAGTGTGGCAGATGGGATATGAGACCCCCTAGCCTTGCTGATCTGGAAGCCAGCACTGTCTTTTGATAGAACTGGTCTATCTTTTCAAACCAAGGAAATTTCACCCTCCATAAAGTGGTATGTTGTTATGTAGTTAAAGACTATAATTTAGCCATGTGAACAAGAGATGAAATGGTTGCACAGATAATGTTCTACCCAGATTTTCCTAAATGAAGCACTTGAATACATAAACTTGCTAAAAGTCTCTTAGTGTATGGTTTTCTGTGTGATATGTAATAGCATAGAATTCTGCTTTAAGCATAAGTAGGCAGATATGCTGTGGTTTTTGATGACGTCCTGGACAGAAACCAAAAAGTTTCACTTCACATGATGCCATAGAACTAGAAAATCCTGCATGTTATCCTTTTGGCCTTTTTCCTCTTCTACATTTCACTTTTTGTGGACTATGTGCATACATTCAGCATATTTCACTTYCATTTATACATTTTTTCATTGACAGAAAGTTCAGATTATTCTGAAAAGTGAGACATATTTTCAATTATTTAAAGTATTTACAGATGGAATTATGTTTGATGCTTCCCAGAATATTTCACACCAATTAAGAAAGAACCTGAAAACTCAGAGTTCTCTTTCTCTCTTTATTTTTACTTTAGAAATAATCTGAAAACCAGGACTCCTTCTCTGCTCAGTCATTCCCAGCCCTGTATCATATTGTGCCACTCTCTCTGCTTTGAAAGGGTGCATGAGACAGGATACAAATTAGGTCACTGAAATGATGCAGATTAAAAATAGCATGTGCTGGCAGTGATTTGTACTGCAAGGCTGTGAACAGGAAACACACTGGCTTTGCCTCTAGAGGAAACTTATTGTCTGCCCACACCTTGAGGAGGCATAGCTTTTGCTCGCTTTATGAAAGATTAACATGTCCCTGTGTGTCAGAAGGGAATGGTGCACAGTTTAAATACTCCTTAGCTTTCAGCTTCCTGTCATCTCASTGTTTTATTAGTTCTTTGTTCACTGCACTAAGAAATGTACCCGTAAGTGACAGATGTCAATGGACACACTGACGTGTGCTGTTGAATACATTAGCCAGTTGTCAACCAAGTGACCATTTCTGTTCATCACTGCACAGAAGTCTGTGACTAACGTCAAAACACGCCAGATAGGGGCATCTTGGTGTCACTTCTTGAGCCTGGAGTTTCACAAATGTAGCCATTTAGGAATTAACATTTGAGCTGCTTAACTTTGCTCTGTTACCATTTTTGTCCCACAAATGACATCAGAACACTCGCATGCATGAATCTTGAATGTTATTCTAATCAGTTGATACATCTGAGCAAGAAATAAAATACAGGGAAATCATCTTCCCAAAGACAGTTCTAAAAAGTGCAAGCAAACAATTGCCTAATTTGGTGATCCATGTTCTTTCAGGTGGGATTCCATGAAGGGACAGACTGGTCCTGTGTTTGGCATGGTGCTGTGAGGCTGTCAGCAGCTGCTGAGTCAAGGCAGAGTCCAGCTCTCCCCTGCACAGTTACACTGGCTGTGSGGGGCTAAGAGGAGCGAGCATTAGAGAGCAGTAATTCTACAAAGTAACATTAAGCAGAGAGGGTTTAGAATACGTAGGTGTCTTAAGTCAGGGTAAGAATTTTAAACTTATACTTCTTTTCATATTTGCAAAGGGATGAAGCTTCAGCTGGTAAAAATGTAAAATCCTGCAGTCTGCAAAGTATGATCCATCACTTAGAAAGAAAATGTTTATCTTATTTATATCTTCTGGATGTTGGCTGTTCTCATGTGATGGCTTTGTTTTCTGAAATACCAAGATTATGCTTGGCTGCTGCTCAATTATTAAGATGCAGCACAATCCCCCTTTCCTATTGAGGAAGCCAAGGTTGCACTTCTGGGATTTTCTTTTGTGTTTGTGTAGGTGAATGGAAAAGGCAACCAGCAACAGCAAAGGGCACATCTGAGAGGCAAGATGATGTGCTGTAGGACTGGGACAGAGCAGTAGAAGGTAAAGAAATTATGAGACTGAAAGAACAGCAAATGACCAGCCAATACTTCGGAAAGCACGAAACAATATCTCTAACTCCTGTAGTTARTAAATTTATAAATTAAACTTCTAAATCTAAATAGCTGAAGGAATATCTGCTGACATTAAAAACTATGAGATGAAAGAAAACTTCTCAAGCTTTTCTCACAATTTCCACAAAATTTGAAAGCGAGGGTCACTTTTTCCTCTCTAGTATGAATGCCTGGATCCCATGTAAATAAAACAAATATCATCTCTGAAACTCTGCAGGGCTGCTTTGTTTTCTCTTTCTACCTATTTACTGTGTGCCTTCCCTGCTATGCCCTACAAATTTGAATTTAATATTACCAGTTTTGTAGACAATCAAGAAGCTTTGCAGTTGGTTCATTCCTGCATTAATGTGCAGCTTGTGAATAAGGGAAACTGTAAACTTTGAAACATCCTTAATAGTTTTGGGAAATTATAATTAGAAGGAAAAGTGATTTTGTTTTGGCAGTGTTATTTCTGAATATTGTCTGCCCTGCTACCACCCAGTATAGCTTCTTAACATTGCCTGCCCTGCTAGTGTCCAGCACAGTCTCTGCCCATGATTTAGCACTGACATACGATCTTCCATGAAATGCAACATCACCCTTAGGTCATAACAGAGTAGAAGAATAAAGCAGAAAAAGGAAAGAAGAACACATTCTGTCCTTTGCCAGGTTTCCCCAGTGGGCTCTAATTATAACCGCAGTTTATTAGAGCACGTTTCACACCTCTCTTTTAAGGGCCTGCTGTGCTTGTGTGGAGTCCTCGTGGCTTCAGCAGAACTCCCCTCATAACAGCCTGCCCACATGTGATCAATTGCAATACAG
Source organism: Parotia lawesii (assembly GCA_003713295.1). NCBI lineage: Eukaryota > Metazoa > Chordata > Aves > Passeriformes > Paradisaeidae > Parotia > Parotia lawesii. Next base: position 1,396,216 of record RAHM01000068.1, on the reverse strand, counting down.
AGGGTATAGTTAAGGCTGCTGCAGGTTTAGACAATGGATGCTTTATAGATATTGAAAACAATTTGGAGTGAACAGAAGTGAGGACATTATATAAACACTCTCTCACCCCTTTATTTCCACAGACATAYAATAATTTGATCCTATGCAAAAAGTGAGAGTTAAATTGTCATAATTTCAGAGTACCAGGTTGGAGATACTGTACATTGTCTCATCYAGATGGGAGCTCTCTGGTCAAGTGCCTTATCAGGACTGTCACCAAACTGTGACTGGCCTGAGTCATTCACTTCTCTTTCTGTGTTTCAGTTTCCCGTAGAGGAGGTTACTGATTTACTGTCAAAACACGTAGAAATGCACAGGGTAAGTATCCATAATATCTGCAAGCTCTCCATCCCCAGTTGCCTCATTTTTGCTCCCAATTATTTTTGACTCCCAGGTATTTTTGAGTCATTATAATTTTACTAAACTTTCTAGCTGTGAAGTGTAGATCATTACTTGGAGAGCAGACTTTGGGTGACTTTTTAATAAGGCAACACTATCCTTGAAAAATGTATTATAAGATCTGCAATTAAGCTACCACCTCAAAAAATAATTGTGGCTAAATTAGAAGGTAGGCTCATCTTACAAGGAGTAAAAAGATAAATTTTTGTAGCCGTAGTATTGTAGGATTGAACAATGTACCTCAGTCAGAATTGGAGATTCATGCAGGTATTTTCATTTGTTTCCATTTTCTTTTACTCTTTTCTGCCCTTTGTTAAAACTCACCTATCCTGACAGTTTTAGGACTGATGTTCTTTCTGTCTGCCTTTGAAAAAGCACTTTTTTCCTGTTCCTTCCCTTTTGACCCCTTTTCCCTTTCCATGTAATAGGGTCAAGTCCGCATTTAGTAAGCATCTCCACATGCCTTCATAATACAAGGCAGTGCAGGAGACATGCTCAAAGCAGTGTTTACCCCCAGAAGGGCAGAGAGGGCTAGTGACAAAGCTGTCCAGTTTATGTGTGAAGCATTTAGTTGTGCAAAGCRCAGATGACAAACCAATAAGATACTAATTTTTTAAGAACACTAAAGCCAGGTCCCACATGAAGCACATCAAGCAGAAATGATTTCTGAGATGTAAGTCATGAGATAAACCTCATATTTTAGGTCAAATTCAGCACCTTTTCTAACACTGATGGTCAATTCTCTCTTCCTTCCTTTTCTCCTCCAAAGCCTTGATGCTGACCCCTACTCAGGCTTAGCAGTGCTGTACTCAGATGGCAACTTCACTGAGACCAACTCAATAGAGACTGAAGTACTATTCAGCTCGTGTCAGAGCCAACACCAGGTTCAAAAAAGTTAAAGATTTGTCTGGTTTTGTTTTTAATACAGGATGCAGAAGCTCTCCAGAGCTAGAGATGCAGAGAGACAGAAGAAAAAAGAGCGAACTGTCTATGTGGTGAAGAAGGAGGCAGATAAACTTGAGGCATTGGAGGTGGCAGCTTTAAGAGATTTAGGACTAGCAGACAGCATGGAGACATTTGCCAGCTCTATGTTTTGAAAGCAATCCCTTCTTGTGCCTAAACTGCCGATAGAAACAAGTTTCTTTGCTGCCAGTTACATTGTGAGGAAGGCAGCTGGCAGGAGATCTGTGCCTTGCTGCTCTGTGAAGGGGAGTCTTTGTAGCTGAACGACACTTCTGGACAAACTGCACTCTGACGACCTCGCACAACTCTGGTACCTTGCGAAGGGGAAGTCAGGCTGGAGCCTAACATGTCTACAGATTCAATCTTAGGGGATAGGTGACGCAGAAATGAATCGAGTTTTACATCAAGCTGAAGCACAGACGAGAGGAATAAGAAGAGTTCTTTGTAGACAGGAAAAGGATCTCCTGACTACGGAAAACCACCAGGAATTTACAAGAAAACTATCAAATCTTATTGGTGCAAGGTAGAACAATCCTTCTTAAAGGCATGTTTCTATTCCTTTTCAGAAAATGCAAATGAAATATCGCCCCATGGCAAAGTTTAAATCATACCATTCAACTTGTTTTGCTCCCATGACAGTCCTTCCACTCCTGTGAGGTCTTTGGCACCAGTTCCCAGCCTGGCCCTGACATCTTCTTCCATAACTGCTAGCAGCTGTCCACAAGCAGGCCATAATACTGACCATACTCACGCCTGGAACTGCCAGTTCAGACCCACAATGCCACTAAAATGCACCTCTTTCACAGTAGGTGTAACTGCCCAACAGCTCATTTCCCACCTGGGACATCCAAATGTGAAAATATGCTGCTTCACTACCAGTGGGCTTCTTTACCTGGCTGTTGCTGCAGATGTGGAGCAGCAGGCAGTACTACCCTCCCTCTCCATGACATTCAACCTCTGCCCTGCACAGACAGCTTGGGACAACAGCTGCTCCTGTTGTGGTTTAACCCCAGTCAGCAACTAAGCACCACTCACTTGCTCTCTCACTCCCCACCCCCTGCACAGTGGGATGGGGAGGAGAATAGGAAAGAAGGTAAAATCCATGGATTGAGATAAGAACAGCTCAACAATTTAAATGAAATGTAGTAATAATAATAATAATAATAATAATAATAATAATAATAATAATAATAATAATAATAATGGGAGACAACAAAAAGAGAGAGAGAAATAAACCCCACAAAAAACTCCCAAACTCCCAAGTAATGCGTAATAGAATTGTTCACCACTCATTTACCAATAAACAACCAGTTTCCAAGCAGCACCCCCAGCCAGCTTTCCCTCAGTTTATGTCCTGAGCGTGATGCCATATGGCATATCCCATTGGCTGGTTTGGATCAGCTGTGTCCCCTCCCAAATCCTTGTGCCCCTCCAGCCTTCTTGCTGTCAGGGCATGAGACACTAAAAAGTCTTGACTTAATATATGTACTACTTAGCAACAACTTAAAGCTTCAGTGTGTTATCAAGATTATTCTCATGCTAAATCCAAACCACAACACTATAGCATCTACTAGGAAGAAAATGAACTCTATCACAGCCAAGAATAGTTTCATTTTAGTCAGTGATTTAAGACTGGTTGCTGAATATGCCATCTTCACTTTAAACGAAGAACTGCTGTTGCTTTGTCTCTTACCTGTTCTGTACCCAGTGTTATTGAGATACACAGCAAAGGTACGAGGCTCGTGAGTAGCCTGCCATGAGGGAGAAGAGCAGTTTTCGTTGTTGGTGTAAATGTTGTGGTTGTGCACATATTTCCCAGTCAGCATCGAGGAACGCGACGGGCAGCACATCGGGGTGGTTACAAAGGCATTGATGAAAGAGGCCCCTCCATTCTCCATAATCCTCCTGGTTTTATTCATCACTTGCATGGACCCTGTAACAAGARGTACTGATCATCACTGTGCTGTAAAAGATAGTTTGAATATATTGGCTGTTATTAKGCTATTAAAAGTAAAGTATCAGTGATTAGCTTGTCTCTGAACATCAGTGTGCTTCACTCTGCAGCTTTCATAATTTTAGGAGAAAGGTCACATTTTTATTATACCAATAAAAATATTTTTCAGGATTCCAGAAAGACTGAATTCTTTTTTTTTTTCTCAGACTTCAAAACAAACTTAAAATATAGACTAATCTAGAAATAGTGTCAAAGCTATATGAAATTCATAGGTCAATAGTTCTTCAAATGCAGCTGTAGAAAAGCAGTATGTTACACAGACGGAATTATTAGTCAATACGCCAGTAAAATATGCAAAATGCTGAGATTACCAATGAAAATGCTAATACTCTTTCCATTTTATCAGATGACAGAAGAAAGAGAAAAATAGAGAGAGGAAGGGAGTAAAGGAGGGAGAGAGATGGAGGAAGGAAGGAGAGAATTCAGTAGCAATTTTTCTAAAGGAAAGTTTCTGTGGACACAAGATCAGCATGTCTGGTTCTGAAGCTAAAGCATTGTGCTCAAAATCAGTTTTTGGGCTAACAAGGTATGCAAAAAAAAGGCAAAATGCAGCACCTTTCTCAAGAAATTTTATTGATACTGTTTAAAGGACAAAGACTTTTTTGCATCCTTCAGATCATCTTCATGAACTGCAAGGTGAGAGAGGCAAGGCTTGCAGATTTCTGATTGCAGAAAAGCTGAACAGCCCTGGATAGAGTCTGTCAGTATTTGCTGACAGCTGTCAAAGTCTGTTCTTTATGTTACCCAACAGAGCAGGGATTGAAGGGTGAGGGTGAACTGTGGATATGTCAATATGTGCCCAGGAAACAAGTTTGTGAATTGTAGTACTTGCACAATTTTGGTGCTAAAAAGAGGTTTCTGGAATTTTTTCTTTTTTTTGTTTCCCCTTTGGTTTTGGCACAGTTGACTGTCCTTATTTTACATTTAAATCTGTTGATTCCACTGATACAACAAGGATTTTTCTTGATGGTATTGCTCATGTTGCTTGAAAATCAAATTWAAAAAAGTTCTAAAGCAATTGCAAACCTGCCTGTAAAACCATAAAACTCCCAAGGAGACTCAACTTTAGGTTATAGCCATAAAATCTTACAAATTATCTTACTAGCTAAAGTCAAGCATACTCTGTCTTGGTTTTGGGCTAAGGAGTCAGTGCTGAATATGAAGTCTTTTGTGTAAAAAAACAAATTGTCAAAAAAAGGGAAGAGGCAGTAGGATCTTCAGCATTTCATTTAAAATGCCAGGGTCTCTGTCTTTAAATGTACGTTTAATACTGTGTATGAAAGTCACCATCACTTTAGACTCTTTGTCTTTATAGCCTTTAGTTTCTAAATGCAGAACATCTGCAGTTGTGCTTTCCTGAACCCCATGTGCTTAGGGATATAGAAAAGTAGAAGAGTAACTGAGAGGGCCCTGAACACAAAAGATCTCCATTTGCATGAGTAGGAGCATTTCACTTAATTGGTAAGTAAAAARCAAATGAGAGATCATCCTCCTTCTGCATGCCTTTATGTCGGACCCCAGGCTGACTTTTTAGGTTTTGTTTTGTTTTCGCCAGAGCTCTTCCGTTTTTGAAAAGTCACAGTTCATTCCTGAGAACTCAGCTGTAAAGTGTGCCAAGGTGCTCAGATAGAAAGTGGGCTATTCAGGTACCCTAATGCACAGTAACTGCAGCAGAGCTGATCTGCACTTTCCTGCCTCCATGTATTATAAATGAGTAGCTGTTAGAGTGCTTCCTCATTCCTCCAGCTGGTCAGCCCTCTGCTCTTGCAAACCTGCTGTTTATGACTAAGTTTTCCCTCTAGGTATGCACTTACTGACACTGATAATAGATTAAGCCCCTCTGGAAATTCTGGAATAGGCACTTCAAAGCAGGTGAGACTTCCTCATTTGGAAAACAAAACACAAGCAGGAGATAAAACTTGCTGATATAAGTTATAATTCTTTGCTGTCTGTAGCTCTCCTCACAGCTTGTGCTTTTTACCATCTGGCCCGCAGTCTTCAGGGCACATGTACTCAGGCGCTGTCTGTCAGCAGGACACTCTCGCTCTACRTGACTGATTGGGGAGCACCTGAGGGCAACCAGATAACAGGGAATGGCCACTTTGGACACAGAAGTTAGTAAGTTTTGTCAGACAAGACATCCAGCGTCACTTCTCGGTCTATTCTCATACCTCAAGAAATATGTTTGGCAACCAAGATTTCGTATCAAGTCTTGAGGTTTGCTGTGGATTTTCATCATGGGTGGGCATCTCTACAAGAGATAGCTGGCAGCCACCCTGTCTTTATATGGGTTGTATGCAAGTCCCCAGGAAGGTAATGGACTTTTTCAGTTCTCAGCACATATCCCCATTTTTTCAGCTTATGTTTTCTAGTGCTTTAGTTCTAGTGAAGTTGGAAAGCACACCAGGCAAATTATGCCTGGTATGATGTGTCTAGATGATGCCGTGATCTCTTCACCCAGTGCTCTCTTCAGTGGATGGTTTTTATAGATTTCACTGAGTGGTGCATTAGGCTGTAAAAAAGGGTCAGAAACACTGGAACTAYCAACATAGTGTCATATTTTGAGGTATTGATGTGTGCAAATAATAGAGAATCGGGAAGATTCCTAGGGGGGAATCTTCCCCCCTARGGGAAGACACCAAAAAGCAAGCAAAATGTTGGACTGAAGAGAATACAGGCCTGACCCCAGTGGGAGCCCTGAAGAGCCACAGCATGTTGTCTCCAGGAGGGGAGAAGTTCTGGGTTCTGGGAGCTGGTACTTTGCTTTGAGCAAGATGCCACTGGCCTCTTTGTTGGGCAGTGAGTCCTATACCCTCAGGATCTTGGTAGGGGAAAGAAAGTGCACAGCAGCGCAATTTAAGAAGTAATTTCCCAGCTTTTGAGCTCAAGTATTTGCTGACTTTCTTCAAGAGCTGTGGGCCAGGCTGCTTCACACAGCTTAAGTTGCAATCCACCAGTTGATCTAYAATATCCTTCCTCCTCGCACAGATAGGAAGTGACTGGAGTTGTGGGGCAATTTGTTGGTTTTATCTAATAAGGTGAATGAGACAGCAACTCTGCTGAATTTCTCTGCACTCAGAATGCAAAACTCAGGGGGATGGTGCAGACCAATAGGAAGACGTGCATACTCCTATGGTTTGAGCACTAACTAAATGCAAACTCCCTGTCCCTTGCAAATTTTACTTTGGATAACTCCTCTGTACATCATTTGCACTCAGGCAGATGAATGTTTTGGTTCAATGCTTATACATGCTCTGGAGACAAATCCTTCCTGATTGAAGTCTATAATGTACCTTATGTGCTTTTATGTTAAAGCATTCGTTTAGAATAGCTTTTAGAAATGTTCGTGCTGGGAATACAATAGCAAATAATCCATATTGAGCGACTTTCAGTCTTGTGAATTTTGGATACCAATGCCTAAGTTTTATTCTGTTTGTGGCAGAAGTGTTACTTCCCATTGACCTTTGAGAAATTTAAGACTTTTCTCAGGAATCAATGAAGAGCAAGAGGAAAATTCACACATGGAAAACAGTTTGGCTTTATTTTTCAAATAAGCAGAATGATTTATTAGCAGAAGTGTGAATAATGCAGTACAGTAAATCTAGGGGCTGAATCCTGTTTCTTGCGAAATGATCTATGAAAAGGGGAAACCTGTGTGTTCATTTAAGGCAGTGGGAATGCATACACACCCAGGCTATTGCTCAGCTGCCTGCTAATAGGAGCCAGAGTGCCCTGTGAACATTCAGAGCAGCTTTCAAAGAGTAGAGCTCCACAGTATGAACAAAGTGACTYGCCACATCCTTCCTCCTTTTTCACCACTCGCAAACCCTCTCGCAAGACTGAAGACAGCAAGTGGGTAACACTGTTTWCAGAGTTTGTGTCTGCTGACCTACCTTCCCCAGTGCCCTGGAGAGAGTAGGCTCTTTCAGACCACAAAAAGGAAGACTTGACTTGACCCTTTTAACAAAATTTTTCAGAACTACTCTATCAAGAAGAAATGCACTCCTATTGTAAGAGCTATATTTTAGACCAAAAATAGAGCTGGGAACAGCTATTCATTATGCAGCATGGCTAAACAGAGCAGAGGTTTGAAAGAGTGAAAAATAAAAAAGATAAGAATCGCTCAGATCTAAAGGCCTGTGTTTGGAGCTCTGCTGCATAAAAGCACCAAACCTCAGTCACGAAATATAGTTTATTAATTATCTTCTCAGAACCCTGAAGGACTATGAAATTATTATTGCATCATGGCAAATACAAAAATGCTAGCAACCAAAGAATTGCTTTCAGATACAGACCATATTTTGTCTACAAATCTTCTGTCTGAAAGTGTATGATTTTAGAACAAAATGAAGTTTTCTGGAAGGAAGCATTTTTATTTTTCAATGTCATATGGCATTTTGTCCATATACTTCTATTAAAAATATGTCTGTCATTGAAAAAAAACAAACTAAGAATGCAAGATTTCATTTCAACTTAATTTGCCATTTTTTCCCCTTTTTGATCTCACAACCCAAAATATTTGCTTGAGGGTAACCTAAAATGATCCTCTTTCTCTCCTTGATTTTTCGTTTTGGGCAGTGAACCAAAAAATCAGTTATATGCATAACTACCATTAATATCTTTCTAACTTACTTAATGGAAAACATTCAAAGGCCTCCTGGAATATCATCCAAGTGTTTTAACTTTTTCCACCCTAAGAAAAATATGCAAAAATCACTTCTGACTGGTATGTACTCAGATATTTAGTATACTTGTGAAAGCAAAACTAACATGTTTTTATACATATAGCACAGTTTTAAAGCAGATGGATTTTAAACACTTCAGTAATTCATACAAATATTAAGGTTACTAAGTCCTGTAACTAGACTAGTTTTTCTGTGTGCATAAACATGTCAGATGACATACATCCCTGTGACAAATATGTAGAGATAGAGACACCTATACAGCACTGAGGAAAAGGTTGGCCTCATAAGGCTCAAATTTTTAAATGCTACAAAAATTCATAGAGTGAGAAAAAGCTTTTGATGCAAGTTTTTTATCTGTATGTCCTTGCATGCATTATTAAATTTTTCTGTTTGTTGATTAAAGCCTCCCATGGTGGATTTTGATAAGCATATATTTCCTAAAGTCTATAATTAAGTTCAATGAATGCTATTAAATAATATTTGTTAACTCCTTTTCCAAACTTGTCCCACATTCTGATACTGTTCCAGGACCAGCACCTTCTCTGAATTGAAAGCTCTTTCTGCTTAACATAAACTACTGAAAGACACATGACAAAATGTAGTAGCAAACAACAATTATTTCTCACCTAGCTCCACATCTTGATCATCTGTGAGTACAAGGATGATATTTGGTCTGATATTTTTTCGCTCCTGCTGCACACGTCCTCTGAACCTCGGGGACTTGATGGTGGAACAGTGACTTGTTAGCCATTCAGTACTGAGCACCGCCAAGAAGAGCGCAAACCAAGAAGGCTTCATAGTAGTTCCAGTATTTCAATGAAAAGGCTGATCCAGAAGTTGCTGAACTCTAGTTTTCAAGATCTGTAGGGAGGAAAAGAGATTCTGTTCAAGCRAGAGATAAACTTCCAGTCATACATTGAAAGGATGACACTTGGGGAAGTCAAGCCTGACACATACCATTTAACATGATTATAAGCCATATTGTAGAATGAGAGCTTCATTCTGTCATTTTCTAAGAATAAACTCAGTCATTCTGCAACTATGCCCTCTCAAATAATTTTTGTTTGAAGTCATGCCTGCATTTTGTATAGACATGACTTCTGGTATACTCCTCACAGTGTTCCTTCTCCTACACCCCACGCTTCTTTTTATGCAGCTTGGTTTCTTACATTCAGTACCTGGGYGCAGTAAAAAATTGCCGGGATGCAGACGTGTTCAGAACATCTGTAGGAGGAGCCCTGTGAGAAGGAGAAAGAAGAAGCCTCGTCAGTCAGAGACCTGACTGTGTCRGAGACCTACTGTGGCTGTGCTTCAAAGTCTCCAGAACTGTTTTGTTACAGCTTCTTTCTCTGTCCTGAAAGAAAAGAGTAGAAAAAAATTGCATTCCCCATGGCTCCCCTACTCAATTTAATACCATGCCTATGCAGGGGTTGGATGGCACCTTGGCTGCTGGAGATAAAGGACATGTATCTCACATCATCAGACACAGGTGCTTTTCCAATATTTATAGTCGGATTTATGGTGAGATTCTGAGAATAAGCATTAATTCCAGCGTATGACACCTGGMAAGCACTAATGCTGTTTTAGGTTAACTCACCTGCATGAGAGACTAAACCCTTGAAAAGCAGAGGAGAGAGCATGGCTGTCATTTGCAATCTGCGTGGGGTCACTGTGTGAAAAGTCATCTTCCCACTGACAAGAAAGCTCATATTAAATGACAGTCCATATGATCTTACCCAGCATTGTGAAAGAGCACAACCGTCCCTCAATCAATCAACGACAGAGCTGAGCGCCTCATCCATAATGCACAGTACCTCTGCCACAGCCTCGTCCTTGATACTCCGCTTCCAGACTCGTCTCAGTGCGTTAGCAGAACCCTCTCTCTGCGCCTGTCAGTCAAASAGCCTTGCTTTTGTAAGACCTGCTGCAAGCACAGAGGCTTGGCTTTGCTGCAGCAGATTGAAACCTGTGACTGAAAATGACTGATTGGTCTGGAGAGGAAGGGGTAGCCACTTACACGTTAACATTTTTGGCATTACTGACTGAAGCTCTGCAAAACCCGTCTGTAACACAAGGGAAGGGAGGGAATATCTGGGGGCAAAAAGGAAGGGGGTGGGAAAGGAACCACGGAGTCGTGCCTGTTSCCTCCAGGGTATTGACCTGGCACATACGTTTCTTCTGTTTTTATTCTGGGACTGTGGATAAGAGCACAGTGATATCGGTCGATTAAAAAAAACTTCACAAAACCACCTAAGCCCAAGAACGATCAAGAAGTCTGCCCAAGGGGAAGACTGCATGGGAACTGGGGTGCGCCTTATATAATTACACTGGAGCATAAATTACAAGATCTGTGCACCCACACCTGAGACATCAGACATGCAACATGAGCCACAAACAGATTAATAAACAGAAATAACGAGAGAAACACATAAGACAAAAGGGTCCCCCAATCACTCACCTAAAAATGCATTAATAGGGAGATGCTCTAAATTTCAGGGGAAGAAGCCACGGCAGAGGGAGGGGATGGGACTTGGTGCTGGACTGCTAGAAAAAGGATCGTGTTCTTGTTTCCACATACACCTTTTATTTTAAGCTTCGCAAGCTAAACAGTTTCATGCTCCTCACTCTGGCAGGCTGTAATTACACCAGAAGAGTGTGAACATCTTTAAAAGGAAAATCCAAGTGTCTGTGGCAGAGAAATCTTGTCTTTCATTGTCTCTGCACCAACCAACACTCCAGCCTTCCGCTAACATTACAGCACTGCAAAGTCAATGCATGGGATCGCCATCAAACAGCAAATGCTATTTCAGTGATTACACAACATTCAGATGAGTAACTGGAAGTCTGTAATTAGTCTAGATGGACTTTTAAAAATAGTTCCATTTCCTTGTATATGTTCTTAAGTCACGTAAAAGCTGACAAGAGCCCTGAAGACCAGGGTTACCAGCGGAGTCAGCTTTCTTCTGACAGACACCAGATACATGCTCTTGGTGCAAAAGCAGAAGTACAATGTCTCTAGGTGTCTGATCTTTAAATAGTGAAACTTTGACTCACATCACAAAGCACAAAAGGCTATGTGAAGTGAGACTCAATGTTTARTTTCTTACCTCAGCTGTATAGCAAACTTTTTCAGACAATGTTGACCCAGAAAGTGCAGTCATCCTGACTGCGCCGAGCAAACATTGGCACCAACGTGTTTGAATAATCCCCCACCRTACGAAACTGCAAGTTCCTGACAATTACACCTCAATGCTAATAAAATTTACACTGATCCAAATGGACATTAACAAATATTCCTCATTTCAACTTGTCTAGTCGGTATTAGTTAGTTTTAAAAAAAGCCCTTYTCTCTAGCATGTTTGAGGCACCTTAGGCAGGTCTTTTCTCGAAATAAGAGTATGAAAGTTTCTCTTCCAGCTCTAACTTTTTTCTCCTTGATGGATAAAGGAAAATATCAGGACAGATCTACACATATAAAATTAATTATCCAAGTTTCATTGAATAGTTCTTATACAAGAGCACAGTAATGCCACGTTTCGTTGCTCATATTTCCGTTTTGCATATGGCAAATCTTTATTAAAGGGTGATCTTTGACAACTTGTCCTTTTACAGCCTGTTTCCCAGTCCTACAAGGAAATAAAGTAAACTGTCAAAATACAGGCTTGATAGGGAAGACAAGGCTGCAATATTTGTGTTGGATACTGGCTGGTAGCATGTAAGTGCCCCTGCAGATACTGCAACTTGTCTTGAGAAACAGACAAAAATAGGAGAAATTCTAAAAAAGACTTTTTCAAAGTTACATGGGGAAGGAAACTGAAATTTTTTTTGGCAGTGTTAAGGAATCAAGATGGTACTACAAATGCTTTTTTCCTAGMCAAATAAACAAGTGCTGATCTTACTTCTATATGGGAATTTTAGAGTATATTTCTTTTATAGAAGATACCTAGGATAACCAAACTGCAGTCAGTAAAATAAATGAAACTAGAGAAATTCAAAGGAACTACTTTTTCCCCCACAGGAGCAGAAATTCATAATTTGTAATCACCTTTCAAGGGATAAAACCTGAAAACTTGTTGTTTCTATGCAGCTAGTATTATAACTTGCAGTTCAGGGACTTACTGGCGTGGAGAATTAATTACCCATGAAAATTGAATTACACTGGCAGAGCACTGCAAAGAAAGGCTACAGTGCCACTTTGTGTGATGTGGCATAAAAAACTATGAGGATTTTATTTTAGATCTCTTAAGAGAGTATCTTTCAGTGACTTAGATGAAAAGCAAAAGGCAAAACAGTATCTTTTGAAACTCTGTAGATTTGTTATTCATTTTGATACAGAACTGTTCAAGATTTTTCAGGGCATGGACTGAAAGCGCTTAGTTTGGAACACAACAAAAGACAGCCAGTACTCAAAAAAGAGCATTTGCCACTTTGTTCTCGTGTCCACATTTTCACTCGGTTCACTTAAAATGTCATTTTGTGTTTGGCCAATAAAAATCTGTCCAGAGCCATGCACTTCATTTATGAAACAGGGCACTGAGTCYCCACATGAATACTCCATTATAAGTTTTAAAGATATACGAACTTATTCATATTTAGTATTCTACAAATGTGGCTTCCACATATACTAGCACAGGGAATCTGGCTTACATAAACACATTTCCGCTTTGTAAATCTGACATCAAATATGGGGATAGTGAGTAATGATACTGGACATATGTCCATCTCCATGGACATATGTACCATGTGCTGTGCAATGCCCCACATCAGTAATTCATGACCAAGAGGTAACAAAGGGCAAACAACTTTGTCTTTTCTGCACCATGGCATTAGTGTTTTCTTTTGAGCATGAACATTGAGGCGTTATGTTATCAAAGTCATAGGTAAAGGCCCACTGTCCTAGTGGCCTTTCCTTTGAAACAAAAATGGATCAGACAATAAATGAAACAGTGGTAATAATAACAGTAACACTAGTAATAATGTGGACTGTAATTGTGGAGCTTAAGAATCACAGAATCATTAGGGTTGGAAGGGAACTCTGGAGATCATCTAGTCCAATCCTCCTGCCATGGCAGCATAGCCCTCAGGTGTATCAGTCACTACCCCCAGTTTCGTCTCATCAGCAAACATGAGAATGAGAATTCTGGTTTCTGTTCCCCAGATATTAGTAATAAATATGCCCAGCGAATTAAGAATGTAAGGTATCACAGGGTTCCTAAATCAATAAACTCCTAATGCAGCACCTATTTGTGTTGTGTTCCTCCTTACTATCCAGTATCCTACAGATTTTATCTCTGTAGTTAGATTTCCCTGCCTCCATAAATTGACATACTAGTATATAATTAAGATACTGTCCACAAACAAATGTTTTGCAATTTAGAACATTTGTTAGATTCTCTGACAAGTGCAAGGAACTTGCACAAAAATACATCAAATGCATGGAAAAGAAGCAGAAGGCCTTGTCATTGCAAGTGTCAAGTTGTGCCGTTTCCTTTATGCAAAAGAAAATCTTGGATAATTTTTTCTTATAGGCTTCTCTGATAAATAAATGGATAAAACCTCTCAAAGAAACAACAACTYGGATATCAATCACTACAAGAAAATGAGACTTCTTTCTTCACCTCAAGCAGAAGGGCATCTTCCTACATATCTTACCTCTGACCTGCTGACTTGACAGTTTTGGCTTTAATGAGCTTTTATTACAGGAATATGATCCCAGTGTTCTCTCCTTCCTAAAAATCAGACTGTCAAAAGAAAAAGAGAAAGGCAAAAGACAACTAGAAAAACTATCTTAATTCAGAGTTGGGATTCTGCTATTGTCAGTATTTTGTAATTTCCAACATGACCTTGGAGGTTGGTCACATTGYTGGGCACCTGCTCAGCATAATTTAAAAAACCTGCCAATCTGCCTGCAGTGCCAGAAATCACTGTCAGTAGCATCATGTAAATTGGAGATGTCTTCATCCACCCATGACCCTACACTTGCCAGATTCAGGGTTTACACCTACCATTTCAAGTTCAATGCTTTAAATTGAAATGTGTCCACCTCRCAATGCTGCAGTATTTGAGAATATTTTGCATACACAGAAACTCCAGGGTGAACGGAGGTGAAAGGGGTTTTCTCAGCCACACAAATGCAGCTTCTGTGAATCTTTGAGGTTTGTGTGAAAGGGTGGATGGACCTCTCAAAGTCTCACGTGGTCTATGCTGTGAATCATAACAAGCATGTGGTTTGAGACTCAACAAAATTAGCAACTTCGTAAGATTAGTAATTACATGAAGATTGTGCAGACAGATTGAATCTACATAATAAAAGGTCAGGGAGGCAAGGTGTTCATCTGCACCCAGCAACCTAGCAGTTCAGAGGTCTGAAATCTCTCCCTTAAATCATATTGCCTTGATGACTAGAGGGTTGTAACACCCTGCAACAACAATAACAACTCTAACTTTCGCTAATACAGTGAAGCACTTCAGTGGAAAAAGCTGTTGACAGATGACTGTTTTAAGTTTAGTAATGTTAAAGCTCTTCTCACATCTTACTCTTCTATCTCATATTTAAAGGCAAACACTGCATCTCAGACTACCAGGCACGACCGCATAAATCTGCAGGTCAGTTTCCTGTGGGAATGTTGAGCCTGCAGCCATGGGAAACACATTTACAGTACAGCAGAAGTCAGGAAAAAGCAAGATTTACCACTTCTTCTTAAAGGTTAATCCCCTAATCTAGGTTGTAAAGTACAGGATTTACAGTGAACACAAAGAATGTAGTTCCTATCTGGGTCTAATCTAATCATTATCAATTGGATTTCCAACACACTTAACTAATCAATCAGATATCTTCTCCCCTTTCAAATGAAATCTGTGTATTCTAATGATGTATCCTCATTGCCTCAGGCTAGATTAATTTAAAGTAACTATAATTTAAAGTAATTGCAGGTAGGGAGAATCATAACCTTATATTACGTTTTTACATTGTAATTTTGCAAACAGTTACCAACAGGAAAGGAAAAAGCTTGCAGTGACTTGAAAGTAAAATGCAGGCTTGCTAACCCACTTTTATAACTTTTTACAGGTTAAGGGATATTCTTAGTAGGTAGAAGTTCCCAACACTTTATCTGTTAAGGTGAAACAACAAACTCCAGTACCATTTTAAAAATACACAACTGTAGGAGAAATGATCTGCCTTTGAGAAAAGAAAAATATATATTTGATTGTAATGCTGCTGTTACAGCTGAACAAAACATTAAAGAAAATTAAAATGAATGTTTTTATATTAAATTCAAATCTGTGGAAATTTCAAAAGAAAATTCCCACATATTTTTCAATAAGAAGAATGTGCACTGTTAAGTTCCAAACTTATAATAATATACATTTACCTAAATTTATTTATCACCATCTGATTTACTTTGCTTTAGAATTTCATATTTCAGCGCAGCCAAGAAGTGCACTTGTCATACAAAAGAGCCTGGTATAATTGAGCCAGATGACGTGCCCCACAAGTAAAATCAGCCATTCATGAAAGCTGGTCACCAGAGGCCATTTCAAACAATGCACATTTCAAAGTAATCTAAAGTAATCCCTTTTTTCTACTGATTTGGTTTCCAGGCAGTCTTAAGCACATGTGTGCAGAAAACAGGAGGCTTATTAAAACCTGATGTTATATTGGAGGTTATAATGCCATTGCCTTGTCATTGAATTCCATGTCTGTTAGTCTTCAAAGAGAGGGAAAAAAATAAATTAAATTTATATGCTTATTACACATGAGTGTCATGATACGTGCAGTTTATTAGCACTTGCTAAATAATTAAGACTGAGAGAGATAATTAGACATGCACTAGGCTCCAAGCAGGCTTCTGATATCAGATTTTTTTTTATCTTTAAAGGAAGTGGCTTTCCAGCTAGAAGGTAATATAATTACTAAAAGACTCCAAGTATTTTTCAAATATAAAGACTAAATTCTGTGTATGAGGGAATCTAAGGTAATTTTAAAATTCCATTTTAAACCCACATATTTTCGCTATACTCTCGCTGACTTCAGCAGTGTGGGGCATTGTGAAAATATACCACACAATAACACACTGACAGTTCAGTGGCTCAGTAAGTGGTCTTACATTGGGAGACCATATCACAGAGGTGAATAACAGCAACACAGTTTGCACATCTCTTTAAATTCCTGTTTAAGTTCACTGGCTTTAGAAACTGTGCGAGACCATAGCTTTCCACATCTCCTCTGGAGAGAAAACCCGTCATTTAAAAAGTTTCCTTTCTAGGTATGTTTACTTCACCTCAAATGTCTGTTATCACAGGGAGGGGTTAGGGTAGGTTGTGCCATCACAGGGGTGTGTGGTCTCGAGTGGAAGCTGAGCCTAACGCATGGCTGCTCGGGCCACTCTCTTGCTGACTGCCCAGGGCAAGAAACAGGAGCTCGTGGGGATCAGAGGAGTTCATGTAAGGACTGAAGTGGGACGAATTGCCAGTATGAATCTACACAAGTGTGTGTATGTAAACAGACAACATCACCTGTGTTTCTAGGAGGGGAGCTCAAATGTACTTTCAGTTGTATTGTCAAAGGATGGACTACCCAGAAACACCATAGGACTTTAGATAAGTGCCATCCCCTGGATAGCCAGGAGAGTCAGGCAGTTCTTCTAAGTGCTTTTGGAAAACTTACTCTATTATACTACAGTGCAGAAAGTAAATTTATTTGTAGCATCAGCATTTTGTGTGCTTACAGGCAGAGAACATGCTCTTGTGCACCTAGGTCCACTACAGATTGTATGTGGTGTCTGTTGGCTCTTTGTTTCACTTTCAGGTCTGGACTCCTAGCCTAATAAATTTTTTTTAATATAATCCCATTATATTCTAATGTGTTTTACTTTCATTCAGTTCAAACTGAATTTAATAGGACTACTAAGACATGCACCAATGCATCAGGTCCTGAGTTCTGTTTTTACAGCGAGATCTCTCTTACTATGGGACTTCTTTTTGTCAAGCAGTTTTTCCAGTCCTGGCACAGTATAAATTCTGCCTTCCCTGATAYACATGTAAAAGCCTCTCAACAGGCCAAGAAACGTATTTTCAAATAAATTCCTTCCTGACAAACCTGTACTATAGAGAAACCAGCCTACTGTAAACAGACAGACCAAACCAAACAATCTGTTACAAAAAAAA
The DNA here is from genome assembly GCA_003713295.1 of Parotia lawesii. Taxonomy (NCBI): domain Eukaryota; kingdom Metazoa; phylum Chordata; class Aves; order Passeriformes; family Paradisaeidae; genus Parotia; species Parotia lawesii. The sequence goes on along the minus strand of RAHM01000068.1, from coordinate 1,378,948 downwards.
AAGATGCCTCATATCCTTTTCCATAAAGACTAGTCTGCAAGGGCGATGCACTGGCTTGAGGCACTGCTGAGAACACCACCACCCTGCCATCGACCCTTATCTTTGATCTCCTCTGTAATCAGGAAGTCCCTGGTGTTCCCCAAGCTCCATTTCCTGGTGGGGCACAAGGCAGAATGCCAGCTACCAAGAACGTGGGGGAATTGTGTCTGCTATCACAGTAATCCTTCCAGTCCTCTCGCCTCCCCTCACCTCGCTGTCCCACAGTCCCCCCTCAACAACACACCTGTGTACGCTCAGGGGGGTTTTGCAGGGTGACCTGTGACTGACTCACCATGGGGAAACTCAGAAAGTCATCTCCACATCGCCCTGTCCTATCAGGTGAAAATGGTTTTGTACAGGAATGGCAGCAAATATGAGCAAGGAGTACAGCTGATGGATTTTACTGCCAAACCAGGTGTCTAAGACTTACTTAACCTCTGATACATGTTCTGCTGTGCAAATGAAATAAGTCTCTTGTATTCAACAGGACTGCTCAGCTCCTTAAAACAACTTCCTGCAGGGTCTTCAATACATTCCTGGCGCAACAATGTTTTAAGATATTTCGTATCTTTATTTCAGAAAACATCTAAGCATCTAATGGTACATGAAGAAAGGCCAAAATGTACAAAGCATCTGAATACTGGCTTTCATCTGAAAACGCCTATCAAAAAAGCCTGAAATTAGAGTCACAGTTGCCTGTTCAAGGACAGAAGATACCATATACAGCTTATTTGTCTGAGGAATACCAATTCTTCCAGCCTGAATTCTGAAAATCCATTCTCAAAGGGCTGTTTGAAAATAATCTTCAGTCTGAGATCTAAAAGACTCAAGAATGACTTGCTGAAATTATTCTGTGAACAACTTTGTCTCAGGAAACATTTTGAAGGGATAGCACATATAAATGCACCTTCATTTTCCTAGTGAAAATGCCTGCGGAAACACTTTCTTCATCTTTCAAGTACACATACAGGTATTTCAATTTCACAGTACTGGCTTCTGTAGATGAGAGAGCAGTTTTAAAGCATGGAAGATGAAGCTGAATACATTGAGGCAAACATTTTTTTGTTCCAATGCACTTCTTATTAAGCAAAGTTTCTATTTAGCAATGAAGAGACATGATTTTATACCATCTTTTAGCAATGAAGAGACATGATTTTATACCATCTTTATTTTTTATACATGTAGATATCTATATGTCTTTACATATATTTAATTGTAAGCCTGCTCATGAGCCAAGATTCTACTCAGGTGCTTGATACAGCACATACTGAATTATTTTTTCTAGGAGCGGTGGAGCAGGCAGTCAACCTTATGCTGCAACATTGGACTGTGCATTATGCACAGAGAAGGGAAGATAGGAACGGAAATTGGTAATCATTAGGTAGAAGCTTCTGAATAATGCAGCATGAATCAGGAATGGCAAGGACTGGGATGTAYAGGAAATCACTCCCAGAAAATTGAGAGGAGATGGAAAGGCAAAGAACAGGATTATAGCATTTTTCTTCATTTTGTGTAAGAAGGAATTTGGGAGGCATCTCGTTTTACAGTGATTATTGTGGGGAAGCCATCAATGCTTGCTTTACTGGACGGTTGGGGAGTTTTTTTCCCTAAATGTAGATGAGCTGTTCTTATATGAAAGGTGTCTCATAAACTGTGTCAATGATCCAATTCAGGAAGGCTTAGACCAATACATAGAGAACCCACTTCTCTGTCCTTAGTAGGCTCAGCTGTGAGGTCAGAGCAGGCTGCTCAGGGCTTTACCAAGTCAGGTTTGAAAACCTCAAGGGTGGACACTGCCCAAATGGTCTGGGGCTCTGTTCCACTGCTTCACTGTCCTGAGGGTGAAATTTGTTTTTCTTTATACCCAGTCTGAATGTCTTACATTTCAAGTTATGCCCACTGCCTCTTGCCTTGTTCTCCTGCCATACATGACTGCCAAGAATGAGGCTCTGTCTTATCAGTGACCTCTCTCTAGGCACCGTGGGGCTTCTGCTGGACCCCCCAAAACTTATCTTTGCTCCAGGCTGAACGACTCTTCTCCTATAACTTCTTCACATGGGACAAGGACTCCAGYCCCCAAGCATCCTGATGGCCATCTGCCAAACACACTCCAGTTTATTGACGTCTTTCCCATATCGGCAACCTAGAGCTGGACATACTATTTTAAATAATCCTAGCACTTAGTATACAGTAGCATCATGGAGCAACATCTGTGTCTGGCATTGCCCACAAGTCTGAGACACTTTCTATTGACTTTCTCTTCCACTTATTTCATCACTGTACACAGTTTGTAAGAAATTACTGATAATTGTCCCCCTATTTAAAATTCTTCAATGCTAAAGGCTAAATTTTGTTTCTCATTCAAAGGAACTAGCAAAAATTTCAGGTTTTATCCTTGTCCTTTGAAATGGGGAGAAGTCTTCCAATTATTTCAGTGGTCATTTCTTCAACAGAAATGAAAGCTGATTTAAAAGCTTTTTTTTTTCTCTTCTTAATAAAAAAGTTAAAGCAGCTGGGACTTGGAAAAAAAGTACAACTTAATGTATCGAGAAACGAGAGATTTGAAATACCCAGGCCCCGTGTAAACGCAAAGAGCACAGCTGGAATGAAACAAATGATCTCACTGGTTTCTGATGAGCTGGGTGGTGTAAATGTTTCACACTAACCACACTGCATGCTCATAATATAGGAGCTAATTCATCTGCCATGAATACATTCCTGTGTACGCTGTCCTTTAAAATAAACAAGCAAAAATGAGTAATTTATTGAGTTAAACGAATAGTTTTCCAGAGAGACCCCTTGTGTCCCATATGACTGATTTTAAAGTCTAAATGAAGGCAGCTTAAATGCTACATCCTCTGTCTCACTATGTGAAACAGTTACTGCTTTAAAATATGGAATTTCAATTTTTAACACTGTCAACAAGTTCCAATTGTTCCTTAAAATACCATTTGGACTGCTTATTCATTCCTTAGAAGACTGAAAAACTCTAAACACAGGGCTGCAGATGGTGAATCATGATAATTTTCCAAAGTCTCTATTGCATTGCATTTGCAAAACATGTTTATTTCTAGATTTAATTTAAGAAAATTTGATGGAAAATTTATAACTACAATAAAGCAGTTTTATAGGAAAAGTCTCCTAGAAAAGAAGTCAAATCATAACCAGCTCTGTATGCATTAAATTTTACAAATCCTTTTTGTATTTCAATATCTTAAAATATATCAAAAAACGTATTATTCTTGAGACATCATTATGATCTGTTAACCACATAACAATTAATGTGTTTCCCAGAGTTTTTCTACCCTAGAAATGAAGTTGTTAACTTGCATTTGTTCTCACAGAATCTTCCCAAAAGTACAGGTTACTCATGGAGGCAACCTCTGACCATAAGGTCTAAGTAGATAATCTGAGACTGAGGGTCACAGGTTTCTTAGATTAACATAGACTCCAAACAACTTCCCTCCAAAATTAAAGGTGCTTTCCATGGCTTACGGTGAAGAGCAAACAACGCCTCTTGGACAGAAGTTTCAGAAAACGTGTACAAGGAGGCCATGGCATAATCCCCACTGTTTTCTGTACAAACATTTTCCTTTGTGGCAGAAGAATTCAGCACTGAACTTTAACACAGAAAAATTTCCAGACTGAAAATGCTCTGTAATCGTGTTTCRTGTGCTGATACATATCTGGAGACTGTAATTTGCACATAAAGAAAAGCATTGACACTGTTTGGGAAAACCACTTACTGTGGTGGTGATGGTATGCAGACAGGCACTGCAAAAGACTTCCACATCACAGAAAGGAGGATGTCCTGGTAATACAACATCTTCATATGTTTGTTCTTTTATTCAAGTTTATAATGTCTTTTATAAAATTCTTGGCTCTCCTAAGCATCTCCTTTAAAAGCAGGGTGGTTTCAAACAGACGACACACCTCAAATCTGCTCCCAATTTTCAGGACGTGGATGACAGCACCCACAGAGCACAGAGCATAATCCACCACTCAGTCCCCTGCTTGCATTTCCCCACCTTCTTGTTTTTCCATTTTATTGAAAGCTCCTAGAAACTTATATTTTCCCCAGCCTGGTATAATATGGTCAGATTATAGACATGTTTAAATTTGGTCAAAAATATACCAAACATTTCAGGATATGAAGAAGGAGAAAGAGTCTGAAATGAAAAATGCATTGTGCTAAAGTATCGTATGGCACCAGCTTATGTTTCCATTATCTCCTACATTTAAAAAGCTCTGTTGACCTCTGTCCAAGGCATTTATGATAACATTGCAATGATTTGTTAAACTCTTGCACATTTCCTCACATGATTTTCTTTACCAAAACTAGGCCTGTATTACAATATTGAGTTACATGTTCCTCTTTTCATGGAGTAGAGCTGGGAAAGAGATACAACAAAATGTCTGAGTGTTGGCATCTGTTTCCTACACCTGCTAATGTAATTTTTATGTATCTGCAAATGAAACCCTCCTGTGTTTCCAGTAACACCTACAAGCACATTTTCAGGACACTGAGTGGGTCTTGTGGGCCACAGCCAGGAGCAGCCAGGCAGGATCTGGCAGCCTGTCCCATCCTAGCCCACAGCCAGCAGCAGGGCATGGGCAGGGCACAGGGGCAGCCCCAGCTCCACGGGGATGAGGACACGCACAGGCCAGGCTGGGAAATGCCTGGCAGTGCTGGGGTAGCCTAGGGGGCTGAAATGGAGTCCTGTCCTGTGGGCAGATGTGGGGAGACCTGGAGGGCTGAAAGGGTGTCCTGGGCCATAAGCAGGGAGGTGAAGGCCTTGGAGGGTGGGCAGGGGCAGGGAGAGCCAGCGGTGCCTCATGGCCGTGGCACACACAGGCAGCAACAGGATCAGTTGTAAGTGACTGAACCAGCATCTATCTGGCTGAATGAGAATCAAAACCATTACCTGTAACTGCAGGAAAGTTGCCCTAAAAGTTGTAGTGGGCAAGTACATTTGATCAGGAAATTGTGACTGATAAAACCATAGAATTAGCTAGTGTATGTGCAATGGTGTCAACAACAACAACCAAGAACTGTGATACAGTAAAATGTCACAAATCACCTTTACCAGCATGGTAAAGAGGAGCCTATTTATTATAAATTATCCTATCTTCTATGGTCTAACATTCAGTTCAGCAACTATGCAAAATATATATCCATTGTTAACAGTCAAATGTTAAGAGGTTTTAGCTTACAGGTGAGGACACAGTGGGAAGGCAATTTTAGGAAGCAAATAACCGTAACCAAATAGCAAAGAGCTATTGCTAATACATTTTCTTTTTAGCGTGAAATTGCTTAAAACCAAGGCAGCTGATTGACTGGTGTGAATCAGATGGATCTCCTAGACTGCATGATGAATGTCACAAGTTAGCATCTAATACCTGCCTAAGGCTTGAAAAACTACTCCTCATGCCATCTGTTATGGAAATATCCTGTTGAATAGGACTTTTGGACAAATTTTTAATTTGTCATTCTCTGTTTGTAAATGATATATGGAATATAACACTTCCAGTATTTTTTCATGTTTTCTTACATAACGTCTTTCATACAAGTTCCTTGATTTACCATGCAAAGAAGTAGTTAATTGATTATCACTGGTATCAACAAAATATCACTGAAACTAAAATGAAGAAGGATCAGCTTGACTACTCAGACTCCAGACTAAGCTTTCTGCTTACTCCCAAATGTGAGATTCAGATGGAAAACCTAACTTCTCAATCTGAAAATAAATTTCAATACAATTTTGTGCTATGGAATGAAAAAAAACCCCAAAAAACACTGAAAGCCTTTTGTTTTCATTGCAGTGTGAAATGAAAAAATCTGAATCCTTGAAAGCTAAACTGTCATCCTCTGGCCATCTCTACCCTCAATGAAAGACATAGTGCAGATCAAACATCCCTATAATATTAAACTACAGGAGTCATCAGTGCAAGGCCTGCCTTAAAACCCAGTGATATTATGACTGAGGATGCTATACCAGACAGACTTTCCAAAACCAACACCATTCATTAATCTATTATGGATGATGACATGTCAAGCTGGACTGGACCATGAACTTGGATCCTTGATGATCATTCAGGTAAGACTCCTTGAAGATGTATTCCTGAACTCCCATTTGTCAACCTTTCATTTGAGCTAATACTGTATTACACTTAATTCATCTCTTTACTTGTAAAAACATCACACACCATTCAGAAATTGTTAAGAGAAATGATAAGCTGACAATGCCATATTTGAGCCAATGTTCAAAGTAAAACTGTAATTTCACTTAACTGCTCTATACTGTAGTAATATGAGACAGAGTGTGTGTCCTGGTTTCTTCTGGGACAGAGCTAAGTTTTCTTCCTAGTAGCCGGTACAGAGTTATGTTTTGGGATTAGTACCAGAACAACGTTGAGAGCACACTGCATGTTTTCTTGTCATTGCTAAGCAATGCTTGTACTAAGTCAAGGGCTTTTCAGCTTCTCATGCTGAAGGCAGTGGGAAGGCTGGAGGGGCACAAGAAGTTGGGAGGGGACCCAGCCTGGACAGCTGACCCCAACTGATCCAAGGGATATTCCATAACATATGGCATCACGCTCAGTATATAAACTGGGGGGGAAGCTGGCTGGAAGTGGCTGTCTTGGAACTGGCTGTATATTTGTCATCAAGCGGTGAGCAACTGCACTGTCCATCACTTGTTTTGTGTATTCTACTAGTATGAGTGTTAGTAGTATTATTATCCTCCTTTACAGACTCATTAACTCTCTTTATCTCAAACCACAGGTTTTCTCCCTTTTACTGTTCCTACTCTCTCCCATTCTGATGGGTGGGAGAGAGTGAGCAGCTCCATGGGGCTTAGTAACTGGCAGGGGTCAAACCATGACACTGTATTTCTGCAGTAATGTAAGGTGTGCATTACCTTAGGAGCTAAGTAAGGCTACGTGAAAAGATTTACTGATATTTACCTATACACTAATACAAAATTTTCAGACAAGTCTATTTTACAATCTTCACCTGCGTTACGGTTCTCTGCCATATATAAATATGCAGCCATCAGACCTTCTACACTTAAATTCTCAACACTCTCTTTGAAGACAAAGGGAATTTAAATTGCATGATCCACAGGACATTCAGACTTCAGTAATGACAATAACAGTGAAGACTAAAATACACTTGCTGCTGTGTTGTGGGCTATCTTGGTAGATGCAGCATGTTAACTGAGCATGTCACCTGTTGCAGCAAATGCAGCACACCTTGGACAACTGGAAGTTAGCACAGTTATGCCAGATGAATTTGCTGATCCCATAGCCAGGTTATCGGTATTACTTAGCTGCTTTGTTCACAGGTGCCTAGACTATGTGCTGCCACAGAGAAAAGTCCTCACAACATGCTTGTGCCTTAAGGAGGAACACTTGCTGGCATTTGAACAGTAGTCACCATCTGCTAGGATTTTGGTTCATTACTGGCACGGACACAGGTAAGACGTACTCTTCCATTCCACCATTGTGTTTGAGTCTACCTAACAATATCAAGGGACATCTGAACCTAATTTTTCTCAAGCACTTTTCCCCTGCCCTGGAGCAGGAAAGGAGCTTAAAACGACTGTCAGCATAGAGGCAAGGTTCCTTACCATAAAGAAAGCCATATCTCAGATGGGAAGAACCAGGAGTGGCTATTCTAGTGAAAATGTTTGTTAAGTATCATTTTTCCAAGACTTTTCTGGACAAATAACACACCAAAACTTCAGTAAAAGGAAACTTTTGTGGTCAAGTAATCAAAGTTTCCTCCCCTTCCACAGACAACTATTACTGATGTTGTCATCTGTGCTGACAGTGAAGTGTCTCCCTCTCAGTGTGGGAATTATTCTGTCTTGAACTAACCAGTGGTTATGATTCTTCTTACTTCCCTTATTCTTTTTGTTAACCAGCCTTCTAGGAAATTGCATTGACAGCTGAAGATGGTATACACGCGTTAGCAAACATGCAGCCTTCTTTATTTACAAAGGTTTCCTGAATTCTGCAATTTTCCTCTGATGCTAGGTGGTTATGTATTCAGTGAATAATTCCTGCCTTTTCCATTCCCCCAAGAAAATCACACAACGTAAGCACATCAAAGCTGTTGTCGATAAGGAATTAGCAAGGGATCACCCTGTGGAGGGTCTCTCAGTCTATGAATACTACTAATAAGGTAATAAGTATGAGAGTTTCCTCAATATGTAATTGCTTACTCTTCATCTCAGCRGGTTTTTCTTCACCTAATCATCAGCAAAATAACCCATGCAAGCCACAGAATAGTCTAGTTGTTTGATCAGTCCCTTTCTTTGTGTTAGCCCTTTGATATTTAACCTCCCATTTCAGCCAGCTTTACAAGGATGTTTTCCAGAGAAACAGTATGTCTCATGTGATGCTATATTAATCATTGGAGAGAAGGTGCATGTTGCTAGGCTGGCAGTAAGTGTATGCATATGAAAGCAGGGCCAGTCGAGAGTCACAATGAGTTTCTTCTGCAACAGACCAAGAGCYCTTCATCTTTATTGACCTAGGGAGCAGGTCAGATATGATGGCTGCTGAAACAAAGACATTTCTTCAATGCAAAAATGCCTTTGCAGTCACACCAGCTAATCAGTCTGAAAATCTCAATTTTATTTGTCTTTAAAATACTTCAAGATAACAGCACAATATGACTGACATGCTGGAGGAAAGGCTAATACTCAATCTTTTCCAAGCCATGACAGACATGCAAATTAACATCTGACTGGAGATCGTAAGCCTTTTGGCAAACTCTAAGTAACTTTTCACCTACTAYCTAAAGCAAGCTCCAGAAGAAAGTAACTTCACCAGATAAATAAAAGTTTGTCTCGATTACAAAAAGAAAACAACCCCCCCCCCAAACATCTAGAAAAAGTTGTGGTAAGCAATGGGCTATGGCATCTCATTTTTCTCTAAAAACAATTTTCTTTTCACCCAGCTTATGAGAGAGCAAGCAAACTGCGTGCTGACTATAGCACATTTACCTGTTATTTTCTATGACCAAGTGAATTGTGTGCAAGTGGATGCTGAAAAGTAGTAACTTAGGATCCACTTGGATTCAGGCAAAGGATCAAAACTTTCATGTGAACCACAACAAAAGAAGGATACTACTTTCACCACATTCCTATCCTGGGGCACTATCTCCAGCCTTACCTGAAGAATTAAACTCCTAAGGTCACCGTAATGGAAAATCAATACGCTGACACTTAYGTATGTGTTACATTGGAGGCAAAAACTTAATATTTCAAAAAACCAAAATTTAATTTCATAGGACAATTTTAAAAGAAGAAAAATCTAAGGAAATGAATGATCTCTTCAACAACAGAATAAGCTCGTACCCACAGAGACACATGACACTGTAAAACTACTCAGAGATTAAGGTTTGTAAGTTGTGTGGCAAATATTCTAGGGATCTTGGTTTCTATCCTGCTTCATGRGATGAAAAGGAGCGTTTAACTGCTTGGCTCCTGCTGTTTTTGAATGAAAATCCAATGCTTCATTAATATTTATCCCTTTTTCTTCTAACATGCTCTCTTTTGGGAGTTTCAGGAAAACCAGCAATTATCACATCAAAGGTCATCAGTCCACCAGGGAAACTTCAATCCTTAACTGGTGGAGAATTGCTGCAGCTTTTGCAAACATCTCAGATCAGGCGAGCAAGTGTTTTCCCTCCTCCCTTCCCTCCTGTGACTCTTGTTGGTTTTATTTAATCAGCTTAGAAGACCTCCTTAGTTTTCCTTGATGCCATACACTATCCTAGACATCAAAAAGATTTTTATACTGCCATTGTATTTATACAGAGGGAATAAAAGAATAACAATGATTTAACCGTGCTGCACAAGAGGTCCAGTCTGAAACAGTCTGAAGGACTCTGCTTAGATTTCCCAAAATGTATTTTTTTTAAGGTCTGTTCTGAAATTATTTCCAACATGTTTGTTTACTTCAATGGCAACTGTAACATTAAAGAAAAGAGAAGGTCCATGTGGATGAAAATGACAGAGATGTTCAATCTACCGCACAGCAGAAATCAGAAGAACCATTCAGAAGACTCTACTCCTGCCAACAGCAAGTGTTAATAAAAAAGGTGTCAGTCAAATGACCAAGATAAATCAAGAAACTGGTTTCAAAATAACATTCTTTAAAAAAATAATAAATTCTGTGTTCATGTTACTTATCTTTTGGCTTCCTAGCCTCTATGATTGTGCCTTTTGAAAGTATTTTTGGCAGTCCTAGGTACTAAAATGTGTTTATTTCTTTCTTCCAAATGAGAGATAAGTTTTTCTAGAATCATATGATGCGAAAAAAATGAGATGTCTGATAAAGGAGMGTGAGCTGGCAGCGCTAGAAATGTGCTTTCTTCAGGAGTGAGGAAGACAGATCTGATGACACACAATAGGAAGGGCACCACACTCATCTGTGTTTTCAACCTCACTGGAGAATGGATGACCAAACATCATTAATTCTGAGTATTACTTTTTTGGACCCTCGTATGTTTGCACAATGAACTGATTTAGGTTTGTAGGAATCTCAATGTTAATCAAAACATGACTTCAGTGTCATGTAGCCKGCTAGCTTGGGCAGCTTACCTTCACAAAAACAAAGTATCATTCAGTGCTTAAAAAAATAATAAAAATCGATTTTAAAATAATCAATCAACGAAACTGTCAGGGAATACTGCTCCACTTTGTTTGAAGTATCRTTTCTTTCTGAATACTGTTTCTGCCTCTGATTCTTTGTACAAATTCTGTAGGCAAGTTGCATTAATCTTTTCTACTTTATATGTGAAGCTGTGCTGGGAATTTGCTTTCAAGATATTGTCAAGCAAATCTGAATAAATTTATCCAACTTACTGCTTTAATGTAATTAGTTAATTGATTTAAGTTAACAATTTAATCCACGCTCCTCAGTGCCTCTTTGAATGACTGAGAATCGGAGGGAACACTGCGACGTACCAAGCCAAAGCAGCTGTATGTTTCTGAAGCATGGTTTTCACTTTGATAGAATTTAAAGGTTTTAAATCCATGTTTCTTTTCTTTGCAATAAGCCAATCTCACATCTAAGAGAGTGGGAAGCCACATAAGAAGCCACAGAACATATGAGTCTGAAATTTCAGCCCTTCTCTGTATTGCAGCCATCTTATCAAAATATGAGCTGGTATGTACCTCCTGCTTGAGAGAGTTCCCTCTTCATGAAACTGTTTTGGTGAGGATCCTGTCCTTGTACTCATTTTGATAGGTCAGAAGGGGAGTAGTGGGAAACAGGGAGAAGAATTGTTTCTTCCAGACAGAAGAAAGCTGCTGTCTTACTGTGTGCTGGCAAGGCTGGGAACAATGGTATTCCTACTACAGCTTTACGTCACATAATTGCCTTATGTTCCTTGGACACCTTGCTAATGCAGGGCCTCCTCTACAATTAATTTACTTGAGGTGAATATAGTAATGTGTTTTTACTGTACTTTCATATTACTGCACCTACTCCTTGGATATTCAAGGGTTCAGCGTGGCTGGCCTAGCAAAGTAAACCCAAGAATTAGCTAGGAGCATTTTTTGTATATAAAATGGACTTTGTTAAAAAGTGACATGAAATGTTAAACAGYTGGTTTGTTCAAATATCTGAAGTGACTAAACATTTGAACTTGACTTCAGAACATGAATATTTTCACAGCAAAATATAGTGTGCTGAGGAATTTTGCCTATGGCTATGGTATAAATGAACTAAGTCATCCCCTAAAAAAGAGACATTTCTTTGATCTTCCACTGAGCATGCAAAATAAAAGTATTGGTACAGGATAGCAAGCAAGCTTTCATTTGAGCAGTGAAATTGTATTGTTTTGTTTTATGATTAGCACATTTGGCCACACTGGTATTATCAGCTTCTTAATTCCTAGCTACTGCTCTGTTTTTAGCTCTGATAACTTTGGTACAATTCAGACAGATTTGACAAACACAGTAGAAAGAAACTGGAGAAGCAGCTGAAAGAGTTTCACTCCAGTGGACTTAAAGCTCACTCATGTGAGCTGAAAGGTAGGAAACCATTGGTGAGAGACAAGGGACACACCACAGGTCAGTCAAGCGAAAGCTAAATAGGCGGAACTGCCCTTAAGTTAGATCCTTAAAGTTGAAAATGACAGCTGAAACCACAAAGACCTTTTAAAAAAGTTTCTGCTATTAAAACAGTGACATTATTAATCTTGGATAAAAATCCCCTATGTATATAAAAAYCCTTGTCCCATCAATGCTCAGCTGCAGCACTGTGTCATGTGTGGCTATGAGTTATTTAAAAACACACTAAGGCTCTGAAGCTGCTACAGAACATTCAGCTCCAGGACAGTCACAGGACAGAAAGGACGTGCTAACAAGAGCTGCTCTAGATGGTGTGATAAGCACCGAATTTCACCTACAAAGAAATGGTTCTCAGCATTGTACCCATCTGTTTTCCTGAATTACAGTTCTGCAATATGGACAACTTGAAGACAGGTTAGTTTGCTTGTTACATACATACACTCAAAATTTCTTCAGGGAAGCTTTAGGGAAAGATGTGTTTTTATAAAAGAGGCTTTCTTTTTCCAACAGGCTGAGGAAATTCAATTGAAGRGTACAGTATCTGGATTACACAGTACGGGTAAATGTTGCACTAAGTACATTGCGTTTTGCATTTTAATCAAGTTACAGTGTGTCTACACACTACCACAATCACAGTGAAATTAAAGCTTCATGTGAAATACAGTATTTTCACTTGTCGGCCCCAGGTACTGCATATTGCAAGACTGCTGCTTGTCTAGACACAAGGCCATGACTAACTGATGATTAATTACCTTAACTTATACTCTCATCAAATTCATTACTTTCCTAAGTAATTTCTTAAATGACTTAGCTCATGTAGGCAAACTTGGGCAATTATTGACATAGTTCAAATAATTAAACACTTGTAGCAGAAAGGCTCAAAGAAATACAATCAAACTGAAGTCTTACCAAATGTGAGGTTTTCTCTGGGGTCACAGGCAACAGATTTTTCTGGCTCCACAGAGCTTTCAGAATCTGTTCCACATGGTGTGTCTTTGGTCCTTGTTTTGATAAGAAAAGATTGAAGGACTTGCCCAGGCAATTAGCAAGGCATGGTTGGAACTACCTGTATTTATGGCAGTTCCCAATGCACTTAACAGACAATACTGACAGTAATTCCCTTCTCAGTTTAAGCAGGGTCTTAATTCTGCCACTGTTTACATTAAATGCTAGGAAGTTTGGATTAAAATCTTGACTACAGTTATGATCTAGAAATACTTTCTGTATGATTGTTACCATCTGGGTCAACAGCTTTGTATTTTGTCAAATTTCAATCGCAAATGGATCAGACTGTACTCCAGCGATAAACAGGACCATCCCAATATAATTCTTATTGATCTTGCAAATTGTGAGGCTAATTTAATTCATAGTTTTGGAAAGTTCTTGATGATAAGTGCTGTAGAAATCAAAAACATTTGCAGCCCATAGAAACTTTTTCTTCAGCACAATTAAGATATTTTTCTTGTTACATTTTCTTTAGTTATGTCTCAGTCTTGCCCATGTCTAACAGAATATTTGAGGTTTCTGGTGTCAAACTGACATTATAGTTTTAGAACTGCCACTACTTGAAATAGGACTTTTAAAGGAAAAATTAAAAATATAGAAATTTATATAGAGTCATGGAGAAGATTACTGAATGGCCCAAAATTTTATTGTCCAGAATTCTCTGCTCTTGACAAAATAAAATCAAGGGCCTCTAAGAATAACTTTATTGGAAGTGTCTCCATCAGATATGGAAACAGCATGCTTTAACTAAGCAACTTTCACAGCCACCATAAACCACTAAGACTTTAATATGTCTGAGGCTAGGCTTTCAAGTTTACTCTAGAACATACGTGTCTCACTGTCATATGAAGAAACTACATATGAACGAATGTTAAAAGTTTGGAGAAACTGAAAAATTAGTGCTGGAGTGCTATTTCATGSCAGAAGCTTTCAAGGGCAGTCCAGTACCAGTGTCAGCCTAGGATTGATGCACTGAAGTGTCCTGACGTGGAGTACATTTTAAAGACGAATAGACATCTTTAAAATGGATTACTTGTTGACAACTTAAAAACATCTATCCTACTAAAACTAAGTAAGCACTAAAGTCCCCTCAATCTATAGCTATCTAGAGCTGACTTTTCTGATTGAACACAAGTCCATGCAACTCCTCCTGTCACTTCAAAAAGACATGWTAATTCAAATTTTAAAATAAAAGAATAAAAAATACTTTAAAAAAATTTTTAAAAGGACCAAACTTCTGAAATCTTGTAGCACCGTGCCTCCTCTAATAAACCTCAAACTCCTCTTCTAGAAAAATGGGCTGTGGTTCAGAAGCAATTGCTTCACTCCCTCCACCCCTTGTCACCTGTCAGGTGGATTGCCACCAAAGCCAGCTCCACTATGGGTTTGGCAGAGCAACATTGAGCCAAAATTAATAAACCCCAGCTGGATACAGGTCAACATCACCAGTCTRTGTTTCCCAGGGACCTGGTTTACTATGGAGCCAGATAAGATTTATATGGGCTTATTATCTCCAGCTCTAYGTAAGGCAAAAGCAGCTGTACAGATTACAGAGTTGAGGTGCTCCTGGAAGGACTTTAGAAACATTCATGCAGCTCTTTGCTTCAGCTAGTATATGTGGCATGAATAATCTGCAACACATGGATAATTAAGTGCTGACTGTATCCTGCTTCTGAATGGGTGCACAACCAACATACCTAGTGAGGCAATGCTGAGACAGAAAAATTTAAGAGCTCTGAGCTGAAAASTAATTCAACCCCTTCTTTTTCTAGGCTGTCAGCAACTTGTTTTGCACAGAAAAACAAGACTGAATATTGTTATTTAAAGGAAGGTCAGAGAGTCAGATTCACCTTCATGCATGGGATCAAGCACGAAAATGTATGAATCACTTCAGGTCTGTTTTGACCACTTGTCAGTGCTCCACAGATCTTGGGCTGAGCCTCTCTCATGGTATGAACACGGCTCTGAGGCCTCCATCGTACTTAGCTCTAAACAACTTCTGAGTGTTCTTACTTTATGGTACTAATCATTATTTGGAATTGTTCAAACTCTACAGGACTAGCGCTCTAACTTCTGGTTTTAATACTTCCATTGGAAATGAGTAAGTGTAATTGACTTATGTAATGCTTAATGGGAGTTAGCATTACTAAATGCTTACTGACCACCTGAACATCACAAACATGAAAAAAATAATCTGGAGTTACTTGCCTCACAAATATAGCATATCTATCCCTCCTGTGTTAAGTAAATAAAAGTAAGTTAACCACACACTGGATTTTAATTACATCTGAGGGCCACAGAACAGAACAGGAATTTATTAATTTTAAAATCACAACAGTTTTAATTCAATCACTGTCTACTTCACGCATACATCTGCATCTACTTAAATGATTTCACAGGGTGAGATTCACCTCTACACTGCAGACATCATGATTTAATTCTCAAAATGTTGGTAGGTGTTTAAGCTCTGGTGACAGTCAGACAGCAATCTAGCCTGTACAGTTAGTGGAACCTGGAAACTATTTGACTGTCCAGGTGCAGTTCTCCAAGCTCCAGTGCCTGTATTGACTCAAATGCTATTGCCTGTAATGGGAGTCCAGATATTCACACCCTAGCACCCACATCTAGTCGTCTTGATCCAGCCCAGTAGATGAGGTAATTGGTGTCATTTTTTGAGCTATTGCCCTACCCCTTTTACTGAAAAGATATTGAAAAGCACAGATTTGAAAGTTTTAGGATATACTCAACCTACTGTACATATATGAATTAAAATCTCCCTGGTGATGCTCCTTCAAGTTGTATGCAAAGGTACAACTACTGTACAAGTACAAAAGTTACAGAGGAAGAGGGTTAAATAGTCACAGTGGGCGCAGTTTCATGAATTTTCGTGATTTCCCAGCTTGTGTCAGGGAAGCAGTGATCAACACCGCAAAACAAGGCTAGAAATTACACCTATGTCTTCAACTACATCTACTTACAGGTGCACACACATTTATATGCATTATGTTCCTTTCTTATGCATGCATTTAAAACTTAGTACAGTTATTTTCTCATAAATGGGAGGGAAAACATATCAATGTCTTGCAATCCACAGTTGGGTTGAAAAATACAGGCTTGTTTTCAGAAGGAAAAGTTGTAACCCTGAATTTCATCAGTACAAGCAAATAAAATACTGTTGCCTTTGGAAGAGTGACACTGATATAAGACTACACTTGCAGTACAGAAAATATTTATTTACTGCTTTTCTATATGCTTTAGAGAAGTTGTGCCTGAGTACTCAATGCTACTGTGAGGGAAAGCATGGCCAGTTTTGTCCTCTAATATTTTTTTACTTTCTCCTGAAGCCTACTATATCAATGTACTCGATGGTGCTCTGTTCCCCTTTCTCTGCTCAGCTGTGCTAAGCAGGCTCAGGAAGATGTCCGTGTCCCAAATTTTGCTATGAAAAGCTTGGGGGCAAACTATGTTGCATTTTCAGGTTGTATCTAGACTCATCTTTTTGCTACTTATATTTCTTTTTGCCAGTTTTACACCTTCTGCAACTTTCTACAGAGATAAAAATGCAACTAGGAAGAGAATTAAAAAGAAAAGACTCAGTGAAGTGTTTAAAGTTATGGAAACATTGTTAAGAAAAAATGTGACTAAAGGGAAGAGAGAAAGGAGGCAGTGAAACAAATGGCACAGATGTGAGAAAAGCATGTCCATGTACAAGTCTGTGCTGATTAAGCTAATCAGGTTCAGTTAAACCCTTGTACAGGCACTTCTAGGAACTGTGACACATATACAAACAAATTAACAATCTCTGTCAGTACTTGGGTCGCTACAGCATGAACCAATGTGCTTTTCAGCAAGTATGCAACAAATCACGTCAGTGCCCTTTCAGAGAAACTTAGGGGCTTAACTTCACAAGACCAATTAAAATAATCCATACCTATCGTGCTGCACAGCTTAAGATACCTCAAGTTCTTTGGAGACGTAATGCTGTGCTTCTGGGTCTGCTCAGTTGTCACCCTGTCTGTGTTGCACTAATTGCTTGAGATCCTGCCTTTTAGCTAAAGCTATTTGGGAGATGCAAAACAGGCATAATTCTCCAAAGGAGTCCAATTTGTGAGGCACACATTTTTCAAGGAAAATTCATGGGATGCTGGGGGTCCAGCAGAAACTGGAAGTCTGAATTTCAAGGGCTCCTCTTCATGATGATGTCTGGAGATCCAGCTCCAGTCCCAGGAGCGTTCTTCAGTCACCAGGCAATGGTGACAAGAGGTTAAATATACCTCCTAGGAAAGCTGGTCCAGGCAAGATCCATACACTGGGGAGGAGGAGGAGGGGGGCTTAGTTCTGCAGGTCAGATCACTTGATGTGGTGATGGGCTGCTGGCATTCTTGAGATATTTCTGCTTCGTATCAAATGAAAATTTTGAGACAATGTAGAAAGAGTCTAAGAGCAAGCTCTGAGACTGAGGACATGACTTTACGCTCCAAGCATCTGTTTCTCAGAGAAGACTGACTGTATCTGTGTTTGTGTAAGAGACAGCTATCGGGGGTATCCATCCCCTTGTCATCCACTATAAGCTGTTATCATTTCCCCTTGCTTAGCTCTCATGCTGGGAGGAAAAAAACTACCCCACAGATTGTAGGTGCCAGATAATACTTAGCAAATTCTATTTCCAGAGCATTCTAACCTCAGCTCCCTTTATTGCCTTTTGCCTTAGAGAACAAAACTTTTCTCAATGCACTCTTCAGCATTTCAATGCACAGGAGAAGTCATGTGTACTGTGTGACTGTTTGGGAAGTTTCAGGCTCCCATCTGAGTGGCTTAATGTATTTTCTGATTGCCTGTTAGAGATGACTCAAAACATTGTGTAAATCTTGGTATTGTTACACGACTTATTTTGTCACTCAAGAACCCAGGAAGGAGCCAGGAAAGCAGCACTTCAGCTCTTCTCCTGAGTTTCAGCTATTTGATCAGGCTTCCCTCCTTATGAATGGTGCTCACAAAGTTTCACAGAAGCTGTTGTTTTTTTATAACTGCAATTGTAAGTCTAGTTTGACCTACCATACCTAAACATATTTTTTAAAAAATGTTCTTAGGACTAAATATATGAATGATTCTTTCTCTTTCTGATCAAGAAGAAATTCTCTACCTCTGTAAAGTCAGCTTCAAAATTGTTTGCTATTTAGCTAAGGGCATAAACATTCCTTTGGGAGGTCTGAACGAAATGAAGCCATAGATTTCAGAGCTGGAGGTTTAATAATTCCCTCAGCTGTATGCTCAAAGGCACAGGGCCCTCTTGGGCAGAGGCTACACTTTGCCAAATTCATTGAATGAAAGCTAAAAAGACCCTGATCCACTCAAACACAGAAACAACTTGTCATTACTTGCACTGTCAATACCTGAAAACATGTGACCTTTGCTGCTGGCAAAGTAACATCTTACAGCCCAGAGGTACATCAGATGTGCTTAACATAGAGTCAGTTTGACACTAACATTAATCTAGGGCTTGTGGACTTAGGAGAATCACAAATTTTCTCTTATAGCTTGAAGCAAGTCAAACATCTCCCTTAACTGAAACAGTTTTGGAGTTTTCTCTGCAGTTTTAGGAGCATATATTGTTCTACTGCTCACTAACCCCTTGTTTGGTTTGCTAGCATCCATAAAATTACACACCACTGAAAAGGCTGCATTTCAGTGATGGGTGAAACGATCCCTCTTGTTTTCTTTATATAGTGAAGTAACAGTGCTACTTGAAAATGTTTTACTTTATTTATACGTACAGAAAGGACACATCTACGAAAAGAGAAAAAAAGTCAGTGAAACATTAGAGCCAGAAATCTCTTAGGCTGTTTTTTACACAGAAGGTGCACTTATTTCAAGTTTKCACTCTAAAACTGATCTATAGAACTATTTTGCTGCTATTCAATATACTGATCAAGAATGCACATAAACTATTACGCTACATGAAAATTCAACTTGCAAAGTGATGCTTTCTTATTCAGCAATATTTGCTTAGTGAAGAGCAAATTTAGAACCAATCCAAGAGCAAAAACAGAAGAGAAGTCCTCCAAAGATAGATGTCTTTTTCAGCTGTTATAATGGTGATAATCTAATGAGTAACTCTGTGTAGGACATCTAAAGTTTGGAGCCAGCAAACTTTTTCTACAGGAATATGTCTAATGTAGCCTATATACCTTTAGTAATAGTGATTTGTAAGATAGAAGTTATGTTTGTAAACTCGCTTGCAGAAGCTGTATACCTTTAACAGGGTTGCTGTAACCACCACGAACCACGAAAGACATGGGACCCTTATGATACTGGTCATATGACAGAGCTGCACATTAATGAATATCACCACAAAATTTTCAGAAGTCAATAGAGCAGTAGAGCTGTTCTGCCTTTGATATATTCCTGGAATGAGGCAGATCCACTCAGCTCTCTCACCACCATTTTTTCCACCTGTAAGTATCGCTGTATTGCCTATTGTAGTTAATATCCTTTGATCTAATAGTTAGATCTTTGTTAATGCTGTATTTCAGCATCATGCTTCACCTTAACCTCTCTTTATTTTAATCACAGCCTGTGCTGTGTGTGGTACAACACTCAATTTGGAAGAAAAGTCTCAACAGAGACCCAGCAGAAAATTGCCATGCATCTGAGAATCAGACCATGCATTCTGAAGTTCATATGACAGTAGTTGGTACTAAATAGAAGGAAAATCATGGGGAAAAATAAAAATCACCTGTTCTACCCCAAAACATTCTCAAAATACAYATCTTCTTCTATAAGGTTAAAAATTCGTCATGATCCTAATGAGTACTTTGAGGCATAAAATACATCCACTATTTTCTGAACACAACAGAATATAATCCATCTGGAATTTTAAGTGTAACCTAAGCATCAGGCTGTGCAAACACAGTTGACCACTTCAATGGCATCATGGCCATGGGGATATTTATGAATTTATCTAAATCACAACTGAAATTCAAAGTATAAGTTTTCATAGAAAAACTTTTGTTGTTTTATGGTATTCTGGATTATTTAAATAGTTATGCAGAGTTTTAAATATTCAGGGACACACAATGTACATGATGGTTTAATTTGGTACCATTTAAACTACGAAGAGTTGTGGGGAAGGCCTGTTACCTAAAAGAAAAAGTTAATATGTGTATTAGAATCTAAAAACATTGGTGAAGAATGTTTTCATTTCAGTTACAATCACTGTGTCATCATATCTTTATTTGCTTTCAATTTGTTGCATGGTTGAACATCGTCACTCAGTCATGTCTCTGGCTATTTATAAATATAAAATTAATGGCTATAAAGACCTGTTTTGTTAATCAGTGTTTATATTTTATTGCCTCAGTCATCTTAACTTACATCTCACAGGATTTCAAAATCCCATAGAAGCTCTGATCACTGAGGGGTCTGAGAATGCCTTCAGTGGGAACTGTCGTGGCCTGCAGCTTCCAGGTTCAGTTCCTGGGGACAAATATGCTCACTGTGAGACAAATATGCTGCTGTGCCACGAAGCCTGGGATTTCACTGTGGCCTTTATGAGCATCCCACTACTGCATTACCCAAGCACTTCACAATCTTATATGTATCTGTCCTGTGAGGTGGTGAAGCAATGTTTTCCCCGTGGCATTGACTGTAGCACTGTCATACAGGAAGTCTTGCCCAGAGCAAGAAGGTGGGTCTAGGTTACTCCAAATACCAGCTTAGCCAACTAACTAGGGCACCAGTTTTCTCACTGCCATGTAGCACCAAAGAAGCTGAGAAGGGGATGATATTTTACTTAGGAGTCTCGTACATACACCTCTCTCCTCTGTACACACTCCTATATATTAAGAACTACAAAACTGGCTGGAAACCCCTGAATTTTTCTTCCACATGAGGAATGAAGTGTGAAACATGTTTGAATTCTTCCCCAGAAGTAATATCTTYTTTAGGTGAGAGCCTGCACTTCACTTGCACCTGATCTGGTGGTATGTCATGACACAAAMCTACTCCACCTACATGTGACACAGATAATAAGCCATTTTCCTCTGCCTTCTGGGAACAGATTGAGGAGGCAATAGGGAAAATTATTACAACTTAAGGCAACAATGAGAAATGTTGTCTTATATCTGTAAAACTGCAGGGCAACAACAAATGCTGGAAAGTTTTACCATTAGTGTTTCTTGGCCCCGAGTCAGTAAGCTGCCTCATGGCTATGTCAATAGCACATATACTTCTATAAACACATGTCCAAGTACTTTTCACACTGCAAGTAGATTTAAGCAGTTGCAGATACATATTTTTTTTCTAGATGTCCAAAAAAGTCCTCTGTGAAGAAATGTCAGGCTTACTCATTTACCTCACTCAAAAAGCATTTACAATTTTAATATTACTTTGTCTCACCACTTATGTGACATTAGGCAGTTCTGCCTGTTTGCATGGCTTTGCTTTAACTGTTTTCTTTTTTTGTTTTGGTCTTAATATGTAAAGTAACAAAAGAGTTTCCTTTCCAGTATTCTTTTCTTCCTTTCCCTGACTATGTCATGTGATATACTTCCCACGTGACCCTCATGAAGATCAACAAGGCCAAGTGCAAGGTCCTGCATGTGGGTCAAGCACAAATATGGGCTGGGAAGAGAAAGGATTAAGAGCAGCCCTGAGGTAAAGACCTGGGATGTTGGTTGACAAGAAGCTCAGYGTAACGCAGCAATGTGCACTTACAGCCCAGAAAGCCAGCGGTCCCCTGGGCTGCACCAGAGAGCGGCCAGCAGGTCGAGGGAGGTGATTTCACCCGTCTACTCCACTCTCGTGAGATCCCACTTGGAGTGCTGCATCCAGCTCCCGGGGCTCTCAACACAAGAAGGACATGGAACTGTTGAAGTACATCCACAGGAGGGCCTCCAGGATGATGAGAGGGCTGGAGCACCTCTCCTCTGAAGACAGGCCGAGACAGTTGGGGTTATTCAACCTGGAGAAGAAAATGCTCCAGGGAGACCTTAGGACAGCCTTTCAGTACTGAAGAGAAAGAGAGGGACATTTTTTAAGGACATGTAGGGATAGGACAAGGGGGAATGGTTTTAAAAGGCAAAAGGATCGATTTAGAGTAGATATTAGGAAGAAATTCTTCTCTATGAGGGTGGTGAGGCACTAGCACAGGTCATCCAGAGAAGCTGTGGATGCCCCATCCCTGAGAGAATTCAAGGCTAGCTCGGATGGGGCATTGAGCAACCTGGTCTAGTGGAAGGTGCCCCTGCCCAGGGTGGGGATTTGGATCTAGATGACCTTTAAGGTGCCTTTCAATCCAAACCATTCTATGATTATGATTCTATAATAAGTAAAATACAAATTATTTTATAGGGCTAATTTACATTTTTGCAAGAAAAACATTGAGATACTTCTGAATCAAGTTACTGGCGGTGGAAGTGTATGGCTGAAAAAAATCACAGTTCTTAAATGTTCATCTGAAGGGAAATATTTGGGAGGGTTAGAGGAAATAATGACACATATAATTCTTCTACAAAATTCACCTTAAAAACATTTCTTACATGAAGCATTTTTATCAGACGATGAATGTCTTATTTTGATGCCCTCGCATGGTTATATTTCTCCACTATGTAATGACTGATACTGGACAGGAAGGAAGTGACTTGGCTCTTACAGGAAAAAAACCACCACCTAAATGTAGGAAAAGGTTCATAAATACTTCCAGAGACCAGCAATTTGACAGCTTGATCTTGAAATCCTAAGAGCAAACTTAGACAAAGGTTCCTGCCTTCATTTTGGTGCAGGTTGGAAAGGAAGCTGTTTGGATCTCTTTTACTCTTGCCCGTGTCTCTTTTCCAGAGCACACTCTGAGCACACTGCCCACCAAACTGCTGACCGCCTGTTCCTCATTAAGGCATGTGGTGCAGAGAAACACGCCAGTAAGAAAACCAATGAAGCAACATAATCAGCAGCTGAGAACCCCTTCCCACTAAGTAGCAGGAGGAAATGAAGGAGAAAAACCTCATCCTTTCTCTTTGCAGCTCTACTGGTGTGAACTAATTTAATAGGGATGAGCAGCCACAAAGGCAAACAAGTTAAGTGACATGTGGTAGGTTACAGATCTACTAAAAGCAAAGCCAAGAATCTTCATTTTCACAGCTTCTAAAGGGAAAGCTCTGAGATCACAGACTTTCTACTGTATTGACAGTCTGTAAAAAAACACCCTCTAGATCTTAATCAACAGTGTATATAGAGCAACATGGAAAAGGCTTATGTGTGAGAGTGTGATGGGAAAGAAAACCAAAGGGAAAAGGTCAGATCAGAAATGTGATGTAGGCAAGAAAGTCACAAAACAGAGAGGAGATGAAGGGGCAAATTTGTGTGTTCTTCTAATACCTAATTTTATCAGCTATAACTATTGTAGATAGAAATAATTTACCCTAATACCTTTAGAGGGATACCCCCCCCCTTATCTTTCAGCTAATAGTCCCCCTCCTACATAATCCACTTTTCCTAATTTAGAAACTTGACAACGTGAGAGGAAAAAGAGTTGAGAATGAATCAGCTTTCTTTGCAAAAGTGGAATATACTACTCAGAGAGCTAAAGTTTCTGATGGCAAAGATCACTCACGGGGGATGCAGAAGAAAATAACTTCTTGGCATGTTTGTTGGCAGCTAATCTTTCTGTGGGTGCATGTTTTAACTTGTATATGCATGCAACATAGAGATGTACCTCTGTGTTAGAGGACTTTACCTACGGAACTTCCCTACTTTTGATAGGTATTTCCTTGTGACCTTTTAGCAGAAGTGAAGGAAAAAACCTCTAGACAGGGGAATGAAGACACTTGACAAGATCCTGGCTTGGGAAAAGCTGCCTGATTCAGATTCAGCACAACTTGGCTGCATCCTGTGTAGACAACTAATAACAACGAAATATCACAGCACAGAAAAAGGAACCCTGCAAAAAGACTGTAGCTCTGCTGTACGCCTGCTAGCAGGACACTCAGCAGTACCTTGCTGATAGGCCAGTGACTGTGCCCTCAGCGTGCACACAGTAAAATGAAGGGTGGTGCAGTGAACTGCAAGAAAATGTTACATGCTCTAATGCTCTATGTGTCTGTTCCTCAGCTTCCCAGCCTCTCCTAACAAACTGTTGGGGTTTTTCTGAGTTTTTCTGTGTGACCCATCTGACCATCTACCCAGGTTTCTCTTGGAGACACCACTGGCCAGCACAGTACTCTTGACCTCAAGCAGACTCACTCTCCTAAGTCCTGTAACATGCAAGCCTCTCCAGCTCTCTTTTCAAGATCACACTCACTTCAGAGGAACTGAAATAGGTTTTTCAAACTCTTACACTTCCCAAAATTAAACTGGGAACCCTACATATATATTTGGAACTGGGACTGGGATACATGTGTGGGCASTAATGAAAATACATTTCTAAAAAATCTGACCCTCAGGGTTCAGTTGTATTCAACTTAACTGAAGTTGGCTCCTGGAATGTCAGCGGATAATGTGCCAGGAAAGTCTTTGCACTGAAAGTGTCATTAATATATTATACACATAAGAGACATGATTTTTAAGCTTCAGGTCAAAAAGTTGCCTTTGCATTTTTCTTGGAACTTTCCAACTACTTTATCCATGGTGCAAGTGATAACACTTTACTTCATAATAAATATTCTGAAGGCATTCCTAATACYGACAAATATGAATTACATTTATGTACATTCAGTTATAGGTTCATTGTATGAGATACTATGACCCCAAATCTGTAGAGAAAAGGTATGTTTATAAACTTTTCTTGTAAAATCTCTCCAGAACAGTAGATAATGTAGTCAATGAACAGAGAACTGCTAAAGTTTCACATTAGATAAACAATGTTCAAGCTTTAAAAAAAATAAAAATTAACCTTTGGATCTGCAAAAATTGCTTGGAATTCTTCCAATATAAAGTCCTTGATAAGATTATTTGGGCTTCTTGCCTTTGGTAGACTGGGAACATGACCAAAACGATCACTTTTCATTTCATTGAGTAGGACTGAAAGGTATGGCAAATCATAATCTGATCCATTCTCTTCATCAAAATCAAGAGCACTCATCTATATCATATCATTTCATAACTTCCACTTCTGTGGAAATCTGTGGCATTCATTTTCTTGGCCCTAGTCTGGTTAACCTCTTCAAGAGCAACCTAGGAAAATTATAGATAAACCTATAGATAAGCATAGTGAAAATTTAGATAAAGCTGGGAGAGAAAATTAAGATGGAAATTAAGTTAATGACTGGATCACTGGTATAGGACAGCCTGCATATTCTGATATGCTGCATGCAAGAAAATAATACGTGCTTTATATGGGACCAATATGCAGCCACACATCTGGAGGGAAAATAAAGCAGATTGAATAATCTTATGTTAATTCTAGTAATTATGAAACATTATCTGAAGATCTGGAAATTTAGATATTTTGTTAATTAAAATAAACTATGAGCTAACATGTCAGAGAGTAACTGGTTCCAAGAAAATTCCATACAAAGACTTGCATGTGAAATAAACTTGATGTATACCAGCTGTCTTTCACTGCTAGTAATGTCTTAATTTTAAGTCCAAATTTACCTCTGCCACACATATACCTGCTATTAAATTGCACGCATTTGCAAATTGTTTAGCCAGAAATACTTTATGTAAATGAGGTGACAGAAAATAATACAGTTGAGAGAAAAAATGAATCTCAGAGCACTTCAAACTTCCTGCTCTGTGTTCTGTCATGTGGCTTTATATTTTTATTTGTTAAGCTGAGATGTATAATTTGATATTCAGTCTATTGCCATAATTCCCACATCACGAGGTCACCACACAACTTGCTATGAGCTCCTAAAAGTCAGCCAGACCCTGAAAGCACATAACTACCACAGATATTCTGGAATTGCTTTGGCAGAGTCGCATAAGACAGCTTGCATAATGATTTTTCTTTACCATGACCAGCTGCATACAGTGAGATTAGGTTCAAGTTTTCATAATCGTCATGTTCACATAAACAAGGGAAAATTCCAAACCATTACTTTTCCCTTAATGTATATCTTTCCTTGCAGGAAAACTGCACTTTTATCCTGACATAACTGAAGCCTATTAAATATTCCTCTTCGTAAACTCAAGACAGGCATACATTTTTTCACAGGATATTATTCAACAACCATGAAACATAGAATTCCTGGATGTCTTAAAAAATAGAAAGTTAATAGTAGCAAACTTTGGATTGAAAAGCTATCTGTGTAATCATTTACTGGCTTCCTAAAACGTGAAGGGTCCTTGGGTTAGTCTTGAGCCTTTAAAGTTTGGCAGAATAGAACCTCCAGAAGATTTACTACAGCTTAATTATTGACCTGACATAATACTTAAACTATGTCACACAAGCTGATTTGGCTTATTTGGTTTAATTAATTACTGAATACACATTTTATTTTTGTACCTTTGAAAATTTCCTGAAGTTAGTRTGCCTTGGTTAATTTTCATAGCATTGGATATAAGTCTGTATGTCTTGCTCAGTGGATTTATTATGGGCAAAACCTGCAAAAAGAGGAGAACACATTAATACTTATAATTACTAGGAATCACACAGTTGTAACACAAGCTCTGTTCATACTGGATTTCGAATTTGTTTGCAAAACTTAACTTATTAATTCCTATTTACTTTGCTGAATCACTCTGCAGAACCAAGTTTATCCATGTGTGGTTATCTTGCTTGCAAGTTAGCTTGTTGCTATAGTTAAAATAATTGAATCTTAGAACCTTATTATACCCAGATTCTGATGAACAGGTCAAATGTCTAGATGTCCATCAATAAGTTCTATAACTTGTCAGGATATTTTCTGAGAATATTTGTAATATTTTAATTGAAATTTCAGTTTTGGAGATACTTGTCTTAGCTTTCATAATTGTTCACTTGTTCTTTACTAAAAGGAGATGATATTAAAATCATATATAAATTAGTGCGAACTATCCCATCTAGTCTTCAGGCACCGGAAAGGTAGCTACCAGTATCTGCTTTATTAATCTCAATTCCCTGTTCATCATCTTCCTTTGATAAAAACCAACTGGTTAATATCTACTTTCTCAGCTTCTGAACTGAGCTATTATTAAGATTCCAGATCTCATAGGTGACTCCGGTCAGGAGAAGGTTTCCCTGACAGAAAAAAAGGGCTTTGCTTCATTTATTTTCATGAACACAGGAAATATTTTGTTGACATAAGTCATAGTTTCAGCCTCAGCTAGTCACAAGCTTCTGACAGAAGAGACACCACCTTCCCCCACCATCCTGGCAGCAAGTCTCCCCTGCATGTGTCAGCACACACACTCTCGGGGCTGAGGAGAGCCAGGTGAAAGAACGACTCTGTCCAAGTACTAATCGTGCCAGCCAAAACCATTAGAGCAAGATTAGTTTTCAGATGGATCAGCTCTTTCACTTGGCTCCGTGTTGTCACACCGGTTCCAGTGCTGTCACAAGAAAGGAGGAGAACCAGGAGTCACCACACCAGAAGTGAGCATGTGCAGCTTGAAGCCCTCACCTTGAACACGTGGGCACTAAAACCACCAGACAGTGCTTTCCTGCCTAAAAGTCAGCCCATCTGTTAAAAGGGCATCTCTCTAGACTTTCGCTTCCTCTGCTGTGAAGTCTCTTTGCCTGTCAGTCTGTCTGCTCCCCTTCTCCAGGACCTCTCTCCATCTGGTGCACCACCCTTCTGGAAGAACAGCCAGACCCTGGCTACCCAGTGCTTGCACACTCTTGAACAGCTCAGAAGGCTGGCTTTGATTTTGGAACAGTCATTCTTTACTGTTTCTTACAGCTGTTTTTAAGGGCAGTGGCAGGGAAGTCTATCTCTTTTGAGGCTGAGGAGTGCAGTTAGATTCTTCATTCGAGAACTTCTGAAAGGTCAAACTGAACCTTATTAGGAAAGCTCTGGTGACTTGCACAGACACCAGCAATGCGAACAATGAACACAGATGGGGAGCATTATTTCATTCACAGCTGGGTACCTGGGACCAAAAAAAAAAAAAATCCCACGAAAACTGGGGCATTTATAGCTCCCAGGGAATGGAGGGGGAGGAAAAAAAGAGAATGAACTCTCCCTTCAGTAAACCCAAACTGGAGATAGTATAAATCAAAACTGAGGAACCTGAAATACATACAAGCCTAATATGCTGCTAAATGAAATGTAACCTTTTCTTCTCTAATGCAGAACAGGTTAATACAGTGGCATAAACAGTGGACTCATTGTCTCAGTTAATTGGAAAGGATTGTGAATTTTAAATCATCAGTTTTTAGGCAGCCAAGATTGTGAAGGTCTGAATAAATTTAAATCAAAAGCTGCCAGTATTTGGGAACTTAACAAATTACCTCATGGTTATTAGAATGCCATAAATAAGTACCTGCAGCATTATGGTCCTCTAAATCTTACCTGTTTCTCATGCAAGAAAGAAATATTATCATTATTTTTCCACTCTCAGTTCAGTCTTCTTTTTTCTGTAATAAATAAACCAACAGAAAATTACAACAATTTCTAAGCAACAAACATAATAACATTTTGAAAGAAAAAAACCCCAAACAAATCACTTTACCAATAGATTACTTCTAGGAGTAAATCCCAGCACAATAAGAAAAACATTGCATACAGGAATATTTTTTTGAGCTGTCCCATAAACTTCACTGGAACCATTGTCTCAAATTACAGCAGGGAGCAGTTACAGCAAAGTACATTGGTACTGCAATTTTCTGCATTTATCAACAATTCTTTTTCTTATTCAATTATTTTCTTGAGAAGATTATACTGACAGTATACAGTATCTACAGAGGGCAATAGCTCTCTAAAGCTGCTTCTGCAGGTGCAAAGCAGGAATCCAGCAAGACTTACTTAGATTCCAGCCAGTAAGGTCAGTTAAGCCTGCTTCCTAATAAATCAAAATACAAACCAATGTGCTATTAGGTTTTCAGTTTGGTAGTGGCTGTGAGAACCAATAGATCTTCGGCAATTTCATCTTGAAAATTTAAGCTCAGAATCTGTACTGAACACTCTTAATGTTTAAAAAATACATAGGCATGAAATAACTAGAGAAGTGAAAATTAATGTTATTATTGTATTACTTAATATGTGGCTTTGGATCTCTTTATTGAAAGATTTTTTTGTCCAGCTTTTAATAATGTATTATTTTTGTTGTTCAGTTTCCAATTTTTTTAGCAGGGCAGTCTAGGATAATCAGACAGAAGGGTTTCTTTGACATTGTAACTATCTCCTATTGAACCTTTTTGCTCACCATTAATGTAATATAAAGTTGTGGGCAACTAACGAAGACTTTTCTTTCTCTCTGGATACCCTCAGCACTCTTGGGCATGTATATTGCTTGAGCCAAGAAGTTAGGAATTAAAAAAAGGCACTCTCATAGTCAATGACCCTCAACACAACTTGTCTGTCCCAATGGCCACATAAGCTCTCCTCTGACCACATCATAGGACCCAGCAATGCTCTGCCGACCTTCTGAGTGCCATAACTCTTAGGTGACCAGCGCTAGGGATGGGTGAGTGCACCAGGGCCCTTCCCACAGGAGCTGGGTGAATGAACAGCAGTGTCAGAACAATTTTGTTCCCACAGCAAAATCTGTGATATAATGAAAGGCCAAGAAGTCAAAAAAGACATGTTTTTTCCACTCACCCTACTAGCTAGATCAAGCCTCATGATGCAAGGAAATATCAGCCATCGGCTACAGTACAAGAGAATGTGAAGGAAGGATAGGTATGCAAACGCTACAAGATGATTAACCATGTTATTCCTTCAGTTTTAAAACATTAATGATGTGTTGCTCTGTTTTGTTACTGTTGCTTGTTGTAGTTACGTTGAGGGGCGGGCTGTGATGCATAAGGCCAGATTTTTAGCCTTAGTAATGTGAGTGCAAATCCCACTGAAAGGGTGACTGCATATAAGTACCAAAGGATGAATTTTGGCCCTTAAATTGCTATTAAAATGAGTATTTTTTTTCCTATTATTGTTGTTGTTATGGGAAACAAATTGGGCAAAGAATTTTTGGAAGGAAAGGGTTTTCTAATGGCCAAGAATGTAAGAGCAAAGAAAATAAAGAAAACAAATTATTAAGACGAAACTAAGCTAATGAACAAAACAATGGTTAGAATAGCAAATTAAACAGAGGGAAGATGCTTAAAAAACCACCCTCACATCATTCGTGTTCACAGTCAGTAAGCTGACTGCATGTGGACTAGAAAATCTCTCTTTTTCACTTGTAAAAATATCTCCCTCTTTCACTGAGAGGGATAGATGATTTTTTTGTAATATTTTTGTTTTGCTCACTACTGAGCAAACTTTTTTCTGCACTGAAGATGGTAATTTGGAGGATGTGATAAGACAAAAGCAAGGATCACCTAATTGCACCATCTGGGGTGAAACATTGACTTCAGGAATCTCTTTATCTACACATACGAAAGAGTAAGAATATCAGATGATGAAACAGAGTGATGATGAAATAAGCCCTTGAATGACATATAGAAGAAGAATCCAACAGTACTGGAATCTTTCAATTTACATTAATAGGCACTGAACAAGTCCATACAGAGCAGAAAAATACATATGGAGATGGTCAAAGTTTCCAGATCCCTGTTTTCCACATTCACGAGCATATGAAAATATAATGCTTTGCTGTAGGTGCACAAAAGAGTTCATTATGACTCAACTTTTGAGAGGCTGTTATGCCATAATTTTATTCTATGGAAAAGGGATACATTGTTTGCTTTAAATATTGCTGCATTTAAAGAAATTGGATTAGAATATTAATTATTTACTGTCTTACTTTTCTTCCTCAGGTCTCTGTGCACCATTTTCTACCAAAATTCTTAATACAGCCTTAGCCAGGAACCTTGTCACAACACACTTCCAAACTGTGGTACAGATGGAAACTTAACAGCATCCCAGGATGAGAAAGGCTTACAGAACACTGTAATACATAAAATTATTATTTATTGTTTCTGCCTTGGAACAGCAGGAGTTTAGATATTGCCAGACGGCATATTGTTTGGGAGTTTGGGGGAACATAAATATGTGGCACTGAGAGAAATCTTCCCTGTATAACACAGACAACCCACAAAACATAGGAGAGGTTACTGTGTGCAGGACTTTTTCCATACCTGGGACATATTGGTGATAAAAAGTTTTCCAAATCATTCCAGAAGTGGTAATACATGGTTGTTACCATCTCCTGGGGCTGCAATCACCTTATTTAATTTCACAGAAGAAACACTGCCACAAAGCCTTCACGGAAGACCTGAGGGACTGCAGGGAGTGTTGCGGGTGATTCACTTCATCTCAGACAGACCTAAATTTATGTACTCAGTTTCATGCCACAAGGGAGGTCTTTCAGAAAACAGGAAAATACCAGACCTACATCTTCCTACAGACTCAGCCAGAGACATCTTCTTTACTTCCTCAGACCTATGATGTACAAAGACAGTCCTTATGCAGCATCTTCCCATTTCACTCAGAAAAAACTTTATTCCAGTGGACAGCTTGGTGATTTCTGTGTGCATTTCCAGATGTACAAATATTCTATGCATAAGTTAGAAGAGCAAGATGATTGCAAATGTAGCTCACTGAAAACAGAACGAGCTGGAAAATATTTTGGTGGCGGACTTCACAATTGCCAATAAATGGACAGCAGAATCCGATTCCAGTTATCCAATACTTTTTTTGCTGGACCATCTACATGATTGCAGAGCAGCCTGAGGGACCACAATTTATGCAAGCATTGAATTTTCTTTTGGCTTTGTCTTGTTCATTGTCTTCAGCAGGCAGCAGGAAGTATTTCTGGGTAAGGGTATACCCTAGTATTTCTCAGAACTGCAATCCATTATAGACATTTAAGGGATCTTCCATGTACACAGAGCTCTTCCACTGCCTGGCACTATTATCATAATAGATTGAGAAGACAGAGTAGTAAAAAGGCACCAAATGTCAGCAACTTATGAACCTCACTGACTTCAGCACTCGTTCAGCAGTATTGCCATAACAATGGAAACATCTATAGTTTAAAAATAAATGGATCAGCCTATGAAGATCAATATTCTATTTCTATATGCAAAACTGTGACAGTTATAACTGATCTCATATGCTTTTAGATATTCATAACCCAGTAGGATTATCTCAGCAGACTAATTTATAAGCAGCTTTGGTCACTTACTGCTGAAGATGACCTGCTATCAATATACTGGATATACAAGGAGCAATTCAGCATCAGTCATTAAACGACCCCTGACCCCCATTTCTAGGTGAGAAGGCGCAGAAGAAAACTACTTGCTGTCAACTTTTTGAAGAGTAAATAATGCTTTTAACAGTCATGAGCAACCCTCTTAAATTAAATGAAATTAAGCTACATAAATAGTTTTTCTCCTGAAACAAAAGATTCTGATAATTTAATTTTTCAT
This sequence comes from Parotia lawesii, assembly GCA_003713295.1. Taxonomy (NCBI): domain Eukaryota; kingdom Metazoa; phylum Chordata; class Aves; order Passeriformes; family Paradisaeidae; genus Parotia; species Parotia lawesii. Next base: position 1,346,359 of record RAHM01000068.1, on the reverse strand, counting down.
TATTTTGGTGGATATGACTAAAAATTACAGTAGCAGTTGAACGTTTGGGAAAACTTGGTAGCCTGATACAGGAATCTATTTTGCTACACTGTGAAAAAATGCTGGCTACAGGATTCAAGCCTGTTTCCCAGTGCTTTGCTAGCTAGCTGGTGACAAAACTAGATATAACTCTTAACTTCAAAAGAACAAAGGAAAAATTCTGCTTTCTAACATAGATGTAGAAAATGAAGCTAAAAATTTGAATACTAAGAGAATTAAAGTCAAAATACAATAAAGCCAACATAGCAGGCAATAGAAATATAATAAACACTATAAAATAATAGAAAAATATTCAATTCAATATAACTTTATTACTTTACATGTAACTTGTGGTTTTTCCTACTTTGATATAATCTGAGGGGTTATTGTGCTGTTGGCTAAGGGAAGAGCAATTGACGTCATCTACATGAATTTGTGCAAAGCATTTGACAATGTCTCCTTGTCTACAAACTGGAAATGCGTGGATTTGATAGATGGAAAATTTGCTGGATAAAGAATTGGCTGTGTGGTCACACTCAAATGTTTGGGGTCAGCGGCTCAATGTCCAAGTGGAGAGTAGTGAAAAGTGGTGCCCCTCGGGGTTGGCATTGAGACTGGCACAGTTTAACATCTTTGTTGGTGACGTGGACAGTGAGACTGAGTGTACCCTCAGCCTAGAACACCAAGCTGTGTGGTGCAGTTGACACCCTGAGGTGGGGATGCCATCCAGTGGGACCGTGACAGGCTTGAGAGGCGGCTCCATGCGAAACTCATGAAGCTCAACAAGGCCAAATACGGAGTGCTGCATCTCATCTGAGGCAATCCTGGGCACAAGCACAGGCTGGGCAGAGAATGAACTGAGTACAGCCCTGGGTAGAAGGAATTGGGGGTGTTGGTTGACAAGAAGCTCAACATGATCCAGCAATGTGTGCCTGCAAGCCAGAAAGCCAACCATGTTGTGAGGAGCCAATTCAGTTTGAATTCAGCCATTTTAGTTTGCCTCACCTCTGGTTGTCAGGGTTGTCAGAGGCACGTGGGGAGAGGGAGCGTACACCTGCCACCTGCAGGAGGCAGCCAGGAGTGGGGGAAGCCTCATCTCCGGGGAGACTTCGCCTGGCAACACCCCACACCAGGCAGGCAGCAGGAGGCACTGTGGAGGGGCTTCTCCAATCAGGCTGTGAAGAGRTCTCCACCAATGGATGGCACAGGAAGGCTGGACTGGGCCAATGGTTCCCTGTTAGCAGGCGGACTTTGGGAGGGGCCAGGGGGTATAAAAACTGCGTCAGGGCTCGCTGCTGCTTGCTGTTGTTTGCTGTTCTCGCTCACTACCTGCTTTGCCCTGGTCCCAGCCTGCCTTCTGTCTCTCCTGCCCTCACTGGTTTGCCCTCGCACCTGTCCTGCCTTCCTGTGCCCCTGACCACTGCCTTGCCACTTCGGCCCTCATCCTTGCTTGGGCTGTCTGCTTCCAGCCCTGCTGCACCGATCACTGCCTGCCCTGTTGCCCCAATCCAGCCATCGCTGCCCACCCTGCCGCCCGGATCCAGCCGGTTGCCATGACCCTGCCCAGGGTCCCGGGCCTCCCATCCAAATGCCCACTCACCGCGTGTCTGGTGCCATCCCCGCGGGAGCCACGCTGGCTCGCTAAGACCCAGCCCGTCCCCAGGCAGGCAGCGTGCACACCTTCCCCCGCCTGGATACCGACAGCGCTGCCCTGACTTGCTGGTGGTAACTCCCTCTTTTTCTCTCTGTCCCTTCTCCCTCTCTCTCTCCTCTMCCCCATCCATTTTCCATTTTCCTTTCTTTTTTTCTGTCTCTTCTAGCCCTCTTTCGCTCAGGCAACTCCTTTTCCTTCTCCTTTTTGTTATCAATAAATGGTTCTCAGATACAACGTTTGCCTCGTTTGGCTTAATTTCGTTCCAGACCATCTGTTTTTAAAAAAGAACTCCTCACAGTGGAACATGACACGTATCCTGGGCTGCATCAAAAGAAATGTGTACGGGGAGGTGATTCTTCCCCTCTACTTCCCCTTTACTTTGCTCTCATGAGAGCCCACCTGGAGTGCTCCATTGAGCTTTGGGACGCCCAACACAAGAAGGATGTTGAACTTTTGGAACACATCCAGAGAAGGGCCACCAAGATTATTAGACGGCTGGAGCACCTCTCGTCTGAAGATAGGCTGGGAGAGCTGCGGTTGTTCAGCCTGCAGAAGAGAAGGTTCTTGAATGACCTTAGAGAAGCCATTCAATACCTAAAGGGGCCGACATAACGCTGGCAAGGGACGTTTTACAAGGGCATGTAGGGACAGGACAAGGAGTAGTGGCTTCAAGCTGAAAGAGGCCATATTTAGATTAGGTATTAGAAAGAATTTCTGTACTGTGAGGGTGGTGAAGCACTGGCACAGGCTGCCCGGAGAAGCTGTGGATGCCCCATCCCTGGAAGTGTTCAGTGCCAGGTTGGATGAGGGCCTAGGCAACCTGGTCTAGTGGTAGGTGTCCCTGCCCATGGCAGAGAGTTTGGAACTAGATGATCTATAAGGTCCCTTCCAACCCAAACCATTCTGTGCGTCTATGACTGGTTTTATTTGGCAAGTGTACGAATACTGAATAGAACTGCAGACTTTGGGGATATTCCAGTTATCATTCCAGTAGTATCAATCACTGAGGAAAGGGGGAACAAATATGTGTCATCTTAGAAACACCAGAAAGCCAACAGAATCTCCTTGACATGGACTTCTATACAACTATTATAATTTTTCAGGGTGTAAAGCACTCCCAGGTTTCTGGTATGCAATTGTGAGGGCAGAAAACTATTAATTTGCATTTGAAGGGATGTCTATCTCAGTCTAGGTATTTGGAAGACCTGGCAGCCACAAAATAGGCTTAAAATGTTAACTGATACTCAAAATACATGAAGGGGGAGGTGAAGCAGGAAATTTCTTAAATGTGTCTTGATGAGGGTAAATGAGCCCCCCAGTTATGTGTGTACTTTTTTAGTTGATAAAATATCAGCATCTTCCTCTGTCTTACTGTTCTGGCAGATTTTTCAGCAGCAAAATACAACTTTTTGTTTAGCAAGAAATGCAAACTACTGACAAGGCTGTTTCAGACAGAAAAATAACTCAGGGGTCTAATAAAGCAGACTTTTCCTCTATTTCAGTACTTAAAATAACAAAGTCAGTGTGTCTTGAAACTTAACCACTCTTTATCACCTTCTGAACATAAAGAACAATGTCACTACAATCAATGAGTCAAAAAGCAAGATGACCTTAATTTAAAAATTGAAGGAGCAATTTAGGAAAGTGAAACATGAAGGCAAGGAAGGAGGAAAATAAACCCACTTGCTGGAAATTTGCCTCTCTGATTTGGAGAATGCACAAGTTTGCTAGAAAAAGAAAAGAAATATGAGTAATAAATCTTTTGTGTTAGCTTGTTAATATCTGTGCTTTTTAAAATTTTTATTAGCTTTTTTTTAAGAAATGTGGAACCATTCCATGGACACAACTGAGCTCTGCCTTCTGTTAAGTGTTGCAGCACCATTGAAGTTTGAAATAATTTAAGCAGTTCTGTTGTGCTTTCAATTCCCCCCACCTTCTTTTTTTCCTTCAGTGGATTGAAATGTGACCAAATAGCAGCATGACTGTGAATGGAAAAGATAATTCTCACACAGCATTATTCTCAGTGCTTTGGGGAAAATGCACACATACAAACACATTTGCTCATGTCTGATTCAAGATGTGAAAAAAAAGAGAAGAATCTATGAGGTTTTTTTCTGAAATTGGAAACACACTTTAAAACTCTCCTATGATTTCTTTTGTTTAGGCTAATTATGACTTCTGCTTTATGTTGCCACAATAGACACAAAACATTTGCAATATATTTACTGAGGTTAAATGAATTATGGGATGAATTTGTATCTATTACACCATTAGCCTTAAGCAACACTGCTTTAGTAATCAGTGGGAATATATTTTTATAAGTCAAAAAGGTGACTTATCAGTGTAACCAGACATTTTGCATTCTCAATACATTACGTAATAAAGAGTGCTAGCAAATTTTGTTCCTCAGGAAAAATATACTCTTTTGTTGAAATATTATGTTGCTATATTGGCAGAGTTGGATTAAAGATGGAGGGAAAGAACTCATGGATTGGCTGGGAAGTATAGCTTGCACTGCCTCTCTCATGTGTGTGCAATTTGTTTATTTTTGTGTCCTTATAATGAACTTAAAAATGGGAAATTCCTGAATTAAAGTATGTCCAAAAGAGTGAAAGCTACATTATATATTCTAACACTAGAGATACAGGGATTTACTTCTGTTGCTGTGCCTCCCACTTGTGCACACACAGAAAAAACATTCACTTTCCTTATTAAAACATGATGGTGGAACTAGTTCTTACTAAGACCATTTTTTCCACATCCTACTCACAAAATCTAAATTAGATTAGAGTCAAGCTACAGCTACATCATCTCCTCTCCCAAGAAGTAGGGGTTTTTTTTAACATCGATGTATCTTTTGAGTTTCTCCAGCGATATGAAGGGCTGTGAAAGCTTTTAGCTATAAAAGCTATTTTAGATCTTAAAAATTCATGTCTACTTTCTTTCATGCAGCTTTTCTGTTGTATATTGTTAACTTTTCCTGAAGCCTACAGCCAGAAAACTGGTATTAGCATTTTTCCCTTAATATCATGGTATACAGGATAACACAATATCAATTCACCAGTGAAACTCAAGGCTCTGATGTATAATTTTGGAAATTTGTATGCTATTAAATGAATAAATTAGTTCTTTCAACTCTTCCGTTTTCTATATCCCTATCTCTGGACAAGTTTACTAACCCTCTAACAGAGTCAAGAGAATAGGAGGTCTATCCCGATGGGAGAGCTCCCCAGTGCTTCTTGTTCATAGCTTGGCCTACAAACTACCATTTAAAAATACTTCAGTGTGCATCAAGATGCAGAGTAGCTGAGGAGATGCCATGGAGCACATTCATCTTTGTTTACAATGGGACTTCTAATTCCCAGGACATTAACGGAGCAAGAGCTGGGAGGACAGATTCTGGGATCTCCCTGATGCATCAGAGATCTGGATCAGTGCAGAATAAAGATCTGTATTGAGGCTCCAAGCTAGAAGTGAGGAGTCTAAGACAGTATTTCAGACCCATCATCTTGTCGAGCAAAGAGTAGGCCTAACTAGCTAGTGAGAAGGACACTTTTGCCTTGTCAGAACTTGTGTGTCTGAATTATCCTGCTCAGGGACAGACAACCCATTCTCTTCAGGAAGTTATAGGAGGAACTCAACCCTTGTATGGTCAAAGCTCTTGTGGTGCAAAGAACACTGCTAAAGAAATTAGAAGCATCCTTCAGATGAGAGTGGTCACATGCGTCTCTTCTACAGGAGTACCTTTACCACATGCCTGCAGGGCTCCAGTGTCACATTTATTTGAGGAATGCTGAGCCAGTCTCAATACATCTGTACAAGTGAGTTTGCACTGGTGCAAAAAGTCAACAAATTCCACTGTAGACAAGCTGTGAGTTTCAGAGACATTTACAGGTTTGTGGTGATGACTGCTATTACATTACGGTTACCTATGAGCAGTTACAAAAGAAAGGATAGTGAAGACGCATAGATAAAAACTGAATAAGACCATGCTTGCTAGCAACTCAATTCAGCACGAAAGTCAAAAATAGCAGGACAGTAGCCAGGTTTTAAGAACTAAATGTTGCTCAAGTTTAGGTTATTTTGAGTCTTTTTAATACTAAACCTTATAAACAAGTCTCATAAATTAAGTATTCCCCTTTACCACAACCCTATACAGAACCATGGAATTTTTTTTCACTCTCCTCACACTGTGAAACTCTGACAAAGATGGCTCAGATGTGGACTGAGCTTCAGGAAACATGTATTCCACTGTAGATATTCAAGAAATGGATGAATGGTGCAGGTGGTCGCATCACTTGCATGATGAATGAGTCAAGAGTTGATCTTCTCTTACAGGCCAAACAAACGTCTTAATAAAAAAGTTTTTCAGATATTTTGTCTTATACCTATAACAGGAGAAATTGAAATTGTGTTTCCTAGAATACTACCAGAGGTTACTAGTGTTCTCAATTAAATGCCTGGCATTGAATGAATTGAAAGTTCAGTGCTGTTCACAAAGTCGTAAGCTCAGAGAGCAGGAAGCTTTTTAAGGGGGCAGGTATAAGCAAACTCAGCTAGAAATCAGGCTAAAATTACACCAAATATTCTCTAAACGAGGGCGGCTTTGGACTTTGTATGTTTTAAGTTGATAAATTTCAGCTCTGTTGGTTAACTCTTTATCTGACTATAAACAGAATTTTAAAATAACTTCATAGGGACAATGCATGCATCAATAGGATATGCATATTGGACTAAAATCAGACTGTTATAATTGTCAATTCTAAAGTTACAGAGACATATAAGAAGCACCACTATGGAAAATCAACAATGAAGTTGTGGGAAGAAGTTCCAGCCACATGAAGATGAGGGAAGGCAACATTGCTGAAAAGCAGCAAGAAATTCAGGGGAAATAATATCACTGCTATCAATGATAATAAGGCCTCCAGACTGTGGGGTGCAGTTGTTCGAAATTGATCTACTTCGGAACTCCAAAAGTTCATTTAAGGTCTTCCCCAACTTCTGTAGAAGGCAATAAAAAATGCACACTGAAAATAAAACCTGAATTTTACTAAAAGTAAAAGTCTTGTGTAGTTTTAGTTTATATGTGTTAATTAGCAGTCTTCAACACTGTTTAGTTGGACTGCACAGCAAACCACTGAATTTGAGGTACTCTTTGAAGGAGATCTTAAAGATGTCTAATGTGACAGACCTGGCCAAAACCAGGAAGCGAATCTTCTCATGTGAATGTATTTTGGAGAAATATTTCTCCTGCAGTTCACTGTGACTGGAAGACCTATTTAAAGGTGAGCTAAGAATTGCATATATCACAAACAAACTATAGGCTGAAATGAATTGCTTTAGTATACTGCTTTTTCTAAATATCCAGTTTACTCAAAGACACTGAGAACTCAGGATGAAAATCAAGAATAAAATTTAATTTAAAGTAAGATAATGAAAACAAAAAGTTGAGGGCAAGTGTTTCAAGTAGGATAAGCAACAGTCATTAAGCTAGAGAATGACACCAAATTGGAGATAGCAAAGGATCTCTTCAAGACAGGACTGATAGAAGGACCTAGGTGGACTGGAACAATGGGCCATCGGCATCCTGATGGAATTCAGCAAGGACAGACATTAAGTCCCTTTGCTCAGAGCTCATTAAATGGCACCTATGCTCAATTTTTGGGCCTACAGTACAAAACCAGCTATGATGAACTGGAGCAAGAGATCAGTGGAGGGCTATCAAGATGTTTTAGGGATGGAGCATTTGCTCTGCAGAGAGAGCCTGGGGTTGTCCCTCCTGGAGATGAGCTGGACATGGGAGGGCTTCAGAGCAGCTGCCCAGAGCCTGTAATTAGGTTATAAAGAGAGAGAGCCAGGCTCTGTCAGGAGTCGGCAGTGTATGGCAGGAGTCCAAGAGATAATAGGCATAGGCTGAAACAAAAGAAAGTCAAACTGGATATAAATCAAAGCAAGCTTCCTCCCTGAGACAAAGTTAAATAGCAGAAGAAGTTGCCCAAGACACTGTGCACTCAATGTCTTCTGGGGATTTTCGAGATCTGTCTGGATAAAGTCCTGAGCAACTGGATCTAATCTCATAGCCTAGTTTTATTACCACCTGAGACCTCCCAAGGTCCTTTCCAACCTGAATCTTCCAGTGATCATTCTTCAAGTAAATGAAATACTTAATATATTTGTGAAGGGCCCGGTTGAGAGTGTCTTCTCTTCACAGGAAAGGTTGACTTCCCTTATTCTTGACAGAGTGATAAAGAATTGACTTGACCATCCCCCTTCAGAATATTTATGGATGAACATGGTGCTAATCATACAATTGTGCTTTGTGGGGGCAAAAATGACATTGAGAACTAAACCAAAATGAAATTTGAGTTTGAAGATCGGCTGGTTCTTTCCCTGCACTGCACATTCAGGTCTCGCACTGTCACTGCACACTGTTGTGTGTCGAATAACAAAGCTCCATGGAACACAACTTGATGTGGCATAACAAATGGAGACCTCCCAAACTTCTTACTACTGAGACTGAGGGCAGGAGAGAGCTTCAGACCTAGCTCTTTTCCTCTCAAGAGTGCGGTAACTGAAGAACATGAAAGCCTTTCCATTGAAAGCAGCAGTGTCCTGAGGACACGGTTTCTGCTCTGTCTGAAACTTTTTTACAGGATGATTGACAAAGTCTTTTGGAGTGAGCACACCAAGGACTGAGACCCCTCACTAGCCAAGAGCGTTCTGTCTCACTCTGTGTGTGGCAGTACGCACAAAAGATGCCCAGACAGAAATGGAAAACATAGCAATATTTCTGGGTTTTTGCAGAAGCAATGCACTCAATAAATTGCAAATGCAGCAATTCTGTTCATTTGTTCTTAATGACAATAAAGAAAATTCTTGGAAGGAACCCATTAACCAAACAGATTTTTTCCCAAGATTTGTTAATCTCCAGCAAGAGAACTGACAAAATCATCACTAGCAAAATAGAGCCGGAGACATGAAAGAAGAAGGCTTGACACTTCATCTTCAATGCCACAAGCTATTAATTTCCCTGTGAAAATCCAGTTTAACAATTTTAATTCAGGAAAGATGAATGCACATAGCAGGGAAAGTAAACATGAGCTGTGGAAAGTCTTTCTGGTTAAGCTGGAAAGGCTGCAGCCAAGATATTTCCCAGTTAACCTTCATCAAGGAAAAGGTCAAAAAAGGCCAATGTGTTTAAGCAGGGCACAGGATGGAACAGAAGAAAACTTCCTATGAAAAAGATTAAGTTCACATTCTTTTGGCCTTCATTAAAACTATTCCACATCACTCCACGCTTTCATTTAAAGCAGTTTCCTGACAGCATTGAACACAAGATCTTAAAATATCTTTTTATCAAAAGATAAAAGTGTAAATGGAAAAGAATTTGTGTACTATACATGAAACAGGGAAAATTATGAAGGACACATAAGAAACAGAAAAGAGAAATAATAATTTTAGCCTTTGCAAATTATATAATCAGTGTTATGCAAGGTAATCATCCATCCTGTGTACTTTCATGTACATGTACTCTAAGCTGAGCAGCTACCAAGGCACRTGTGACTTTACCAAAGTGGAAAATTTTTGTTTTCTATGAGGCTTCTAAGGAAGAAAGAATTTTCTTCAAGCACTACAAAAGAGATGGAAATTAATGTCTACAGGTATGTCATTTCCAAACTGCTTAGAAAACAAAATAGCTCTGCTTTAATACTCTCACCTCCCCGTGTTCATTACAGCAACTGGACAATAGCATATAATACATGGTAAATGCCACACTCAGGATTTCTCCTGGAAGAACAGATATACCTTTGAGCAGACTGATATGTGAATGGATCAATAGATATGTGCGACAAGCATACAGAAATGCTACTGAGAGAGAAAAAGAATATATTTTCTTTCCATCCTCCACTCACCAAATCTGGTCTGCATTCCTTTGGGATATCTATCAGTCATGATTCAGATTCCTGCTCTGTCTGTTTTAGAAGTTCCCTAGTCTCTGTCTAATATGTGATGTCTCTCTCGCCCTATAGTGTCAGCATGGCACTTTCTTGCCCACCTCAATTTTCATCCTTCATTGTTCACTATCAGTGTTCCTGTTAACTGTGTATGTTGGCAATTCATGATGAAGCGGGGCAAAAAGCTTCTTCAAACAATGAGAGTGGCCCACACTGAGCTTTGAAGATAAGGACTGAGACATGGACTCCTCATTTCATATCCGGATGTGACTCAGCAAGGTGTCTGGAAGAGACGGGTGAGGCATTCTAGGAGACCTGCTTTGCCTCCCTGTGTTAGGCTCTCACCCAAAATAACTGCAACACTTTTTTTTGGAGATGAGTTGTTTGACAGTAGGGTATGACTTCAAAAACCCAGACTCATAAATACATGCATTACTGAGATCAATTCTGAACTGAAAAGCCCAGCATATTCTTCTACTGTAGGCAGGGAAACACAGCAACTCTGGCAGCCACTCGTGACTGGAGACTAAAACAAAACAGTGAATATTTCAGTAGCTACCAGATTCAAAGCACCGGTACTCCGCATGTCTGTGTCTCCTTTCTACCATCRTGGTAGCACTAGTGTCACAGTCCAGGCTTCAGTACTGGGCTGTGATACTGCAGCAAATGTAGAATGGCTGAAATACTGTTGCTTGTTATCTGAATTGTCTCTGACTGAAGGGTAAATATTCTTGTGGGAAATGAAAATTTGCTCTGCACTGGATGTTGCCCTGGGGCTCCTGAGGTGTGTGCATGAGTAATCTCCAGCAGAGGAGTGAAGCAGACAGGTCACAGCAGCAGCATCATTCATCTGAACTCGAGCTGCTGACGCCCATATTGATGACCTCATTAAAATGTACACAGTATGTAGGAAACAGCTTTATTCAGAGCAGCCTTGAAACAGCACCCAAAAGCAGTGTGATAGGTTTGCAGAATAGGATTGCAGAACTCCCTCAACACAGGTTCAAGCTCCTCAGCAAGTGGCTCTCTCCAGTAACCCTGTGGATTTCTTAACAACTAAGGATTCTTACACCACATGTAAAAGGAGGAATACACAAAGTACACCTGATATTCTCACACTACAAATGTTCTACAGCTACCAGAAAGAGCAGTGAATTCTCCAGGCTTACATACAAGGTAGACAGGGTCCTCAAAACACGCAATAACAAGATACAATTGCACAATCTCACTTGTCCAAGACAGCATGTGCATCAGTTCTACTTAGCCATGTCCTTGTTTTATCTGGCTTTTGCAGACCACTTTGCATGTTGGCAACTATTATCCTCTCTAAAGGTTTCACAGGATTTGATAGATGTCCTCTTTGTGCTCTAGATATCCACTGTACCCAAGACCAAGACAAATAGCTGTAACACAGACCTGTTTCTTGAGAAATGGTTATACTGCATCTCAAACCCTTCACAAGTGGATGATGTGCAAAACAGTCCAAAATTTGTGGAGAGGAAATATTTGCAGAGCCATTAAGTGAAAGGGTAAACTGGATGTGAGCTGCAAAGGATGGAATAAAATCTAAAAAATTTAGGTACCACTTTCAATACCTCTCTGTAGCTGCATGTCTTCCTATGTTGAACCGCTATTTTTTTGAGGACTCTGGTGGTCCCCGACTATGCATATGACAAAGGCTTTTCATTTTGCTCTTCCTCATTTCAGAGGATCTCTGCTTTAGAGGAATTCTCCATACCAAGAAGAAGGAAAACAAAACCCAAATTCAGTGGCCTTTTTCCCTTAGGAGTTGAGTTGCAGAGCAGTAGAGCACAGGAAGCCTTCCTCTGTGACCCTGTATACTGGCAGTGGACTGAAGTTTACAGTGGTATAAAAAATACCAATGTCCTACTGATATAGAGGTAAAAGAAACTATTGGAATTCCTGACAGATACTTGTGTTCACTTCAGAACATTTTTATGGGTCTAACTGTGGTAGTGGTCTCCCTAAATCCTGCCACCTCCTGGTGGCCAAGCAGATAGTGTTACACTCTCAGTTCATAGACTGGCCCTAGATGTAAAATAGGTAACAACAAGGTAAATTCATGTGTGCTTTACTAAGGACACATTCAAGATTTCAGATGTTTTTGCTAAAATAAAATAGCGAGGAATGACACCAAAGGATCCTTTGTTCAATACTACTTCAGGGGTTGGATTTATATGTAATTCTTTATTGCCACAAAGTTACCAAAACCCAAATATTATTCGAAAATCTACTATTCTTAACATTTTTGCAGTCCTTGGGGGGAAAAAAAGTGATAGTTAAAAAGTATCCTGTGCTGGTTATTTATAGGATGTTCAGTTTATTGTTGCACTCCTGTTCTCTAATTTGTGACTGGCATGCCCCTAGGCAGTCAAGTCACTGGGAGATAATCCTCAAAAGACTTAGCATAGGTAGATCCAAAACATGCGTCCTGAATCTTTTACATTTCTGTCTTCCTTCCATTCTTTGTCCAACATCATATTCCTCTAAGATCATCCATTATTCATCRCTGTGATTTTACTACTTGTAGGCACCATCACCACCATCTCTGATTCCCCTTAACTTTATCTKCCCCACAGGCTTTTGAAACATTCTTTAAGTAACACCATCGGGTGATTTTTAAAATATTTTTCTGTAACTTATATACTTCACATTTAGAATTTTTTTTTGTCAGCATAACCCAGGAATAAACAGGTGACACTTTGGAGGAGTGCAGTATTCCATTTCCACAGTTAGTACCAAAATTACATTTAATCTAAGTATCCTAGTCTCTTCAAGTGAATCACATCTCCAGTGTTCAAATGAAAGAATCTTCTTCATGCATTCTTTCGTGGAAAGTACAGGAGACACCTTAAAACTGTGTAGGAATTACATCACAGCTGTTCAAATACAGTGTTTATCATATCATCTGTGGGCCAACCAAGAAACTCAAGATGATATCAAGTTCTTCCAGCTTAAGCTGGAATCCTTGCAAAGCAAGCGAGCTTCATCCCTACATATGGAAAGAGGCAGGTGCCTTTGAAGTTACAAAAGGAAATCCTGCTTTCCTAACTGCAGTGCCTGGAGGTCTTCAGGGGGACTCTCTCATTGATCAGAGAGAGAACATACCTTTAGGTAGCTGCTGTATAAGGGGCACCTTGGCTCTGCAGGCTGGATCCCAGCCTCAGAATCTCATCCACGTTTTTAAAGCAACAGCTGAGCAAGCATTTCTGTTTCTTTCTTCTTTTCTCTCCACACTGCTTATTAGCTTCTCTCCAAAGCCTATTTGTTGGGTTAGAAAGTCAGAAATGGTCAGGGAGGACTTTCCATATTCTGAGTGACACTTCAGCTATCCTCTAAATAAAAAGGGATAGGCTTTCGCTAAAAGTGCACACTTAGCCTTGTGCTCGTGGTGACACTGGCACAGTCACACACATCTGTTATCACACTTCTACTGCAGACACACACAGTGGCCTAGTTTGTGGGTTGAGGTGTCACCAAGTAGTTGAGTATCTTACAGCTCACACTCCCCTAAAGGGTTGGCCGTGTTTCTCCTCCTCACCCCAAGCCACCAGCTCCAACCACTTCTGTTGCAGCGTGTGGACCCTCTGTCCACTTGCTGAGATGAACCAACTCAGTAGGCAGGCAGCCAGGAGAGCCTCCCGCTGCTCTGGTGAGTTCATTCAGCACTCCGGGAGGTGAGCCAAGAGCCAAACCTGGCACAAGGAAGGAGATGCCTCCCCACTGCTGGAGGCAGAGGATGGGAGGATCAAGGATGGGTTTCTCCAGGGCAGCAAGCTATTCTGCTGTCTGAGAGGAGTGAAGAAACCTCACCCTCTGTTGCAATAAAACCTCTTTAACAAAATGGGAGTTATCAGATGACCGATCAGAAATTTCAGAGGGAACTGATTACGGTAAACCTCAGGAAAAAAGTTGGGTTGTTTTAATTGCCAGGCATGACATGCACAAACCCACCTTGTTCACACAGCCTGCATGCATTTACAGAGGGAGATTTGGGATTTCTGTTAGCTTCCTTCATGTTTCTGGAGCTGCATGCAAGCCAGCTGTCTCAGCAACCAGGAGGATTAGGTTTAAAAAAACAGAAAGCAGAGATCTGAGCTTCTCACGTTATATCTTGACTCTTACACTTGAAGCTTTACAAAGAAGGCTAAATATCTTGAGACTACTGATAAAAGTCAGGAGAGTTGGCAGTTTTGCAGACATTTATGGGCTTGGCAACACATTTTTCTGTTTTTAAGTAAAAACAGACAAAACTGTGCACATGGTAGAATAACAAACATCTTGGCACATTGCAATTACAATACTGGAACAGGCCACTATTCAATTTTAATAGATGCTTTTGAGAAAAACAATCCCCTGTGTTCAGCTCCCTGTTACATTCATTCTCCAGAACTCTAGTGCCAAAAGCTTCCCCATCTTCTCTGTGGGCTTTCCAAACAGAGTTCACCTCCTGTGAAGCACCGCGAAAATACAGCTGCTGTCAAGCAGCTCCTCTCCTTGCTAAGATGGGTTAGAGTCACATCATAGAGAAATGGCAGCATGCAGTGCCATAATTACATTCAAACCAGGAGAGGATTTTTTTTAGAATATAACATCACTGACTTTCTAGTCTTTTGCTTCCATATAGAAACTTCATGAAGTACTCTATGGAAAATCTAGCACTGATCTGCAGTCCGGATTTCTATAGCACAGAATCACATCTAGAAATCTTCCAGTATGAATTCCAGCAATACTAATAACTTTGCAGTGAACTATAAATACTGTAATGTAAGATTTTATTTAATTGTAAGTTTGTTTTTGCTACAAATGAAATAAATAAAAAAAAAAGAAAATCATGATAAAATCTTGGGTGTAAAGGTCAACTGTTACAAAAAATGTTTCAGTGTAACCAAACCACTGGTGATGGTTATGACTGGGGAGGTTCAGAGCTCCAGGATTAGTAGAGCACACACAGTAACAAAGGCTTACCAAACTTTTCAGCAGATTCTGAAAGTGGGAACTAAAGTTCTGGGAAAATCACTGATACCAAATCTGCTGTGTGCATAAACCATAAGATGAAACAAGTATCAGTTTTCTCAGAAAATAAAAGTCTTAAGACACCTAAAATTAAAATGGAATTACTGTCACCTGTCAACAACTTTCAAATATGAACAAGCAATGCTAAACAAAGATCTTGCAGGGGCTCTCAAAAGCAGTCTACTGACATAACTGAAATATGCTAAAATAATTCAGCTAAAAAGTGTCTGGTTTGGCAATTCATTTATTAATTACTGTGCTGCATTCTGAGGTGACACTGCTTAGAGCCTTGAATCTTTCCACTTTACAGCGTCCTCTCCAAGCACATGACAGCGTTGAACTTGCCCTTCTTGGTAAGAATAACAATGGAGTTACTGCACTCTGATCATATGGAAATGATGAATTAGCATTGGAGCAAGAAAAGTGAAAGACAAAAAAATTCCCAGGGGGGCAGGAGAGAATATTACACTGCTGATCCAGCTGAAAAGGCAGAGTGATGACTTAAGACTTGTTAAAGGGAGAAGCAGGATGACTTGCTGCCACTACTAGGGCACAGCACAGGGGACTGTATCCTCTCCCACTCCCTTCGACTGCTGCTTTCCGCACGTGTAGCTTCTCAGGGACAAGGTCTACAGGTAACTGCAGTGCAGGGACAGCCACAACTCAATGGATTTTTCGCTATGTACATACAGCCCCCCTACTTCATCTGTAGCCCACTCACAGCAGCTCTACCTATGGCGGAGGTGTTAGGAAATTCTGGTATGAGAAAGACAACTACTGGGTGACACGGGTGTCACAAAGCTCTCTTGTGAGCTATGCTGTTCAGTGCCTTCTGATTTAATATCCTCAAAATCTCCAAAGACAGCAGTTAAAATTTAAACAGGCATTCTGAAAAGGCACTCCTGATCCCATTATCAGTGTCGTGGATGGGATTACAATGAGGGTGGTAATGGTGGAAATGTTTTAGGAGAGATCTAGTATCAACAGCAGGAGTGGCCACTAATTGGATTCTTTCTGTGTCACCGCAGAGTTGTCACGGGACCCTCGTTCTCTGTTGAACACTGCAGCTCTCAAGGCACTCAGAAAGGAGCTTTCTCAATTGTTATCGCATCAGTCTGCCTTCCCACTCAAACACAAATCCCCCAAAGCTCTTTCTAAAGCTAAGGAAATCATGGAACCCATGACTCCCATGACATCTGCAACAAGTGTCCAGCCTCATCAGTGTGAGAATTGGCCCTGACAGTCTCAGACTCCTGATCCTGCATGAACATTTGGTCGTATATATATATATATAAAATATCAAGTGCAGGATGTAAGTTAAACAAAGCTAGATAAAAACCCCTGCAAACTGTCAAAATAGTCTGCAATAAAGTGTTCTAGCCAGAACAGAATTTGCAAATATTTCAAAATATTTTTTTTCCATAGCTGTCTAACGTCCACTGAGTATGGGTTTTATAATGCCTTGCACATTTAGGAACACTGTCCCCAGCATCACAACATTTTAAATAAACTGTGTTTATCTGTTCCTGACTGGAATAAGAGCTGTTACAATAATTTTCACACTGTTACTTGCAATCTCTAGGATACTTCTGGATTTCCACATGCAATTTTTTTCCTAACGACCTCTAATTTAACCTACTTTTTGAAGGTGCATTTACATGCCATTTGGAAATTCACCAAGGGGTTTTTTTCAATGTAAATTACACCAATCATAATTAATTTTTTCCTCTGAAACAGAGACAAAAATCAATGAAAGGCCAAGGAGAGATGCCAAGAAGCAGAAACTGAAGTTGCATATTGTGATGTAACAAGCTCACCCACCTCGATTATAAAGTGCTAAGAAGAGGAAGCCCCTGACAAGCAATAAACTGGCACATAATTAAGACAATTCGGGGCAGAACACATTCTGGCTGGAAAACATTTTCTTGTGCTCTACCTAACTTCTCAGAGCAGTGAGAGAAAAAAAAAATGGGGTGACACTTTGAAAACTCTGTGAAGACAATAAGTATCCCACCTAATCTTCCCTAGCTGGGAGAAAAAGAAACACACCAGCTTTTGTGCAGTGCAGGTTGCCTCACATCACAAACAGAGTTGATAGTACAGACATGCCTGGTATGTTCAGCATTCCATATCAAGCAAAGATGAATTAGCCGCAACAAAAATGTGTTACAGCTTTCATGCAGCAGCTTATGGATTTTTTTTGTACCTCTGGAATTTTTTACCTTGAGCATATCATGGAACTTGTACTGTCTCAGATCTTTTCCTAAGATTATTTTTATCTCACTGTGAGGAACATCTTTGCGAGCTCTGAACACTTTTACAGCTGCTAGGATGCTAATGGGAACTTCATGTGTGTACCCAGCACAAGTGCTCTCAGGGAAAAAAAAGCCAATGTCAAAGGAAGGTATGTAGAAGTCACCATAAATATGTCTTTGAATGTTTACCATCTGGAACAGTAGATTACATTTTGACAAGAAGCTGGACTGCCCCGTGGGCATTGTCTTTTAAACAGCCCCATCATTATAAAGGAAGGAAAAACATGATTTGCTGTTCCTAGTTTCTCAGCAAGATTTTCTGGCAGTGCTAGAGAAACTAGTTTGGTTTTTTTTTCCCCTAGTAAAACAACAACAAGCTGGGCACGTGTAATTAGCTGTGCACTTTCTGGAAAAATATGGTTTCTTACAGATCATCTGATGTGTGATCCAGTCACAAAGAGGGATGGGTTTCAGTCAGGCAGTGACAGCAGCAGGCTCTGCAGCTCGCAGTGCTGCACCTTAGCTTTGCTGGAAATCTAAACCTCTGTGTGCCGAAGCTGGCATATTGAGCTTCTCACAGGACACACTGGGGGAAAGGGGAGAAATCCAATATACAAGACTTTAACGTGGAACTGTAATGASGTTTTCCTTTGGTTTTGTTTTTCATTTAAGCTTGTAAAAGTTTCCATCACTTTTTACAATGAGAAAGTGTGTACTGAGAGAAAAAACCAAAATGGTCAAATTTATTCACATAAATCTTGGTCTGGTTGTGCAGTGATTTTTGGGATTTAGCTAATTCTCTGTTTCAAATTGCTGTGCATGACTTCTGAGGACACATTCCTACTAAAGAGTGTGTTTGAAAATACAAGCTGAGAACAACCTGTAAAGGGGCCAAATAGTCTGCTCAAGGAAAAAAGTTAACAAAAAAGTTGGTTTGAGGCAAAAATATATGTGCAACATGAAACATGGGTTTATGGGCATTGTTACACAGTTGAATACCAAAATCACAAAACACCAGCTATAAATCCCCAAGCTCAGCCTACTAAACAGATCTTATTTCAGAACACATTATATACAGTATTATATATAGAATATCTCACCTGTAAGTGGTGAGGACAGTGTTAGATTTCTTTCTCAAGTAGGAGGCCAATAATTCATAAGCACCAGAGGTATGTGACAGTTAGTGTGAAGATCTGTTATAGTGCAAAAGAAAGAAATAATTTTGTTACTCTGCACAGGAAGACAGAATATATATACAGCAAATTTTTAACTGAAAAACCCCAAACCAAATAAAAGGAAAAATAATCCATCCTCTAATTTCTCCATCTAGATCATTTAGAATAAAACAATGAAAACATCTTCTCTGATAAGCTAACACACTGTAATTAGTGATAACATTTTTGACTTAGTTAATTTGCTGGGCTTCCCACGCTCCAGACATCAATGAACTTAATAGCGGAATTAAATGGAAATGATAGCAGAATACTTCCATAACTAATTTCTAATTACATTTCTGCCCCTCTTCCTTCCTAAACATAAATTTTTGCCTACTACTAATTAACACTTCAAATCGCTAGTTTAGAATCTATAAATACAGCGAGTCTTTAATGATCCATTATAGTGATGCTACTTAGTTTTCAATGACTTGTAAAACTTTCACAAACAGATCTGCAAATGAATTACATCCATCTGCTCTGCTGCAGCTGCAAGAGCAGCATTACATTGTACCCTGCCTTTCCCTACGTTCCTGATTTTCTCTTAACTTTATGCCCATGTGTAAGCCAAACCATCTCGACGCCGATCATCAGGAGCCCATGCAGGTCTCTATAAAGGAGTCTTCAAACTTTACAGACATCTCAAACGCACTTTCAAAACAGTCTGGTTTGCCTCCCAGCTGAGCCCCAGACAGGCTGCACACTGCTGAAGCATCCTGCTCCAAACCTAGGAAATGCTCTGCCGCGGTTCCTTCTCCCTCCCTCCCGTGCAGTTTCCACGGATGTGTCGGAACACGGAGGCGTTTGCACCCGCAGACACAGCACCCACCCGTGCCCGGCCGCCGCTTCCCCCGCGCCGCTCCGGGCACACACGTGTGTGCCGAGCGGAGAGCGGTGCCTGCGGGGGGAGCAGAGGAGGCACCCGCAGGGCTGAGATACACCGCTCCAGGGGAGATTTTCCAATCTACACCTCCGAAAGCGTGACCTTAGCGGCGTTAAGAGTGTTAGCTCTATGAAGACAGCCAAGCATCAGGCTGTGCTCGCTGTTATCTGTCAGCCGTACAATAGCAGCATTGATAAGGCAGCAGCAACTGGCTTTGACAAGTGTGCTGTGCTAGCATTCCTCTGAAAACCGTGAAGGAAAAAAGGAGTGTGTGTGAGAGAGAGAGAGAGAGAGAGAGAGAGAGAGAGAGAGAAAGGCATGAGGTGCCTTTTACTTTACCTGAACAAAGTGTGGGGTTCTATTTTTCCCTCTGAGCTGCTGGAAACGATTCCTCCCGCTTCTCCCCCAAAGCTAGGTATTTCTTCTTTTGCTTGCAGCTCACACTTGGGGAAGACCACACAGCTCCAGCAAGGCTGCCTCTCTCCCCTAATCCCCACTCGAGTGTGATGACACACACTAACCCCAACCATCTGTTGAAACACGTCCTCAAGCACTCAGCACAGTGGTGTGTCAAGACGGGCTGCCCAATCCAATCGCTGGGGTTGGGTGGCTCTTAAGGAGCTGGAGGCAGAGACAAGGGCAGAAACTATAAGGCTGAGAACTCTTTAGCAAAGTAACCTGAGATTTTGAGAAAGGGCTGCTATTGAAAAAAAGAGCAGAAGGGGGAGGTACTCGCGGGAAGGTAGAGGGAGTGGATTAGTCTGGTGGCCAGTTGTGTAACTTCTCACAACTCCTTGTATTCCCAAGGGACCACTGGGACCCCTTCGCAGTGGGATGCACAGAAGCACAAGAGCAACACTAAAATGTTTTTATGGCGGGTCTATTGAAGGCAACCTCCTCCGATAGACGCTTTTCTAAAAGAGATAAAGATGCAGTTTGAAATCCTGATAAAGTGCTACTGCGGGAGTCGTTTGCACGGCAATGTGGCATCTGCATCCCGAAATCCCAACTCCTTACCGTGCCGCGGTTAGCCCGTGGCTGCTTCCAGCCTTCCTGGGAGAACGGCGGAGAGAGGCTACAGGAAAACCGGGGTGGGGGGGGGAGAGGCGGGGAGAAGAGGGGATATCCGAAGGGCAAATATTGCTGCTTCTGCACACAGACATCTGCGAGTCCTTCCCCCGAGCCCGCGCTTCCCGGGACGCGGGCTGGCCGCCTCTGCTCCCCGGCGCGCCCAGCGGCTCGGTGGCCCAGCGGCACACGCTGCTCGCCCGCCCGTGGCTGCTGCAGCGGCCGCGGCGTTGCCGTGACAGCTCCGGCCCCGCTCCGCGCCCCCGGCTGCCGCCCCTCGGCCGGGAAGCTGCCACCAGCCTGTTGCTTCCCCCCTTCCCACCGCTTCCGCCACCACCGCGCCGCCCCGCAGTGTCTTGCGGGATGCAGCCGCAGTTTCGAGGTCGCTGCCCTTGCCCTGGGGACCCGTCACCGCCCCGGTCGGGGCTGGGGGCTCCGGGCAGTGCCGCGGCAAGGTCTGGACTGTGTCTACTCTGTGCCTCAGTTTCCCTCGGCCACAAAGCAAACATTATCACGCCTTCCTGCCTCTCAGGGACACTGCCAGGAAAAATCCACTAATTTACAGAAGATGTCCGGGAAGGATAGGTAAGGGACACAGAAAAGCTGCTAAGTGCCAAAGAAACAGTTATTTCCTTTCCCCTCCCTGTAATAGGATAGCATGGAAGAGAGACTTAAAATCTCAAGGGTTTTTACCTCATTACCGAGTGCCTGACTTGACAATTGCATTAAATCTACATTTCACATTATGACAGATGTTGTGTTTTCTTTGAACTGAAAGAGAAGGACGTTGTTTTGGCATTAAAAGTTACTCTGAAAGTGTTAACATCCAGCTTGAAGAAAGGTTTGCAATTGTGAAAAGACACACTCTGCCCAGCTATATGAAAGCCATATGAGAGTCTTGAAATGTTGATTTGGCTTACTTGTTCTTTAATATTTTACACAAAGCTGTTTCTGAAAGACTAGTGGCAAAATGAATACTTAATAAAATGTGAGATTCAAGAGCTGGGGTCTGAGCCCAGATAGCTGTTAGCAGAGCCGACCGGGAAAAGAAAAGAAAAAGAAGAAATTGTAGTMACAATTGCATTTGCCTAAATTCTTCCCCGAAGTGATGATACAGTGTCTGTTTCAGCCTATTACTCTGAAGCTGCTATCACAGATGTTTGGTATCACTAAAACACTACTCCCTAATCTGCTAATTCCAGATAAATAAACAGCTGAATAATATTTTCAACAATAATATGTGATGAGGTAGAGATGCAACTACTGTCCCTGGGGTATTGTAAGATTCTTAACGTTGCCAATTATATCTTCAGGGCAAGGGTTTGGTTTGATTTTGTTTCATTCTAGCAGGCTGTGGTCTGTAAACAGGCTGGATAACCTTACATATTCAAAAAGCCCTGGAGACTTTATTGAGCTCATTTGCATCTTCTTTAGCCGTACTTCTTGCCAGTATTTTATAGTAACTGCATTAAAAATCTATAGTGATCAGAGATGTGGAATATCAAAAAGCCCCTCAAATTGTGCTGCATCATCCTGTGTACTGACTCATTTTCTAAAATGCAGCTCACCTCACAGATGCTCTATTTTGCATTGGTAAGATGAGAGGAAAATTCAGCAAGGTTCAACCTCTAACCAACATGAATGGCAGTTATGTGCATACATTTATTTTATGTTGTGGTGTGTATCTGCTTACGCAATGTTGTGTATTATATCTGAGTATAAATACACACAAGCAAGTTACTGAGCATTTGTGTGATGCACAGGCCCAGATCTGTTGGTTTTTTTTGCCTGTGTAAGTCAGGGATGCCCGTGCTGATGCCTGTCAAGTCACAATATTGTAAAATTGACATGTTTAAAAGGATCTCTAATTGAGTGTTTTGTATACAGAGACACATGCATACCCGCATTTATCTTCAAAGACTCTGCAATGACTTGAAATACAAATTTTCATCTCCATAACCAATGTTAGTAATAGCCCTCAAACATCACGCATGATCATGTTTTCACTTAAAAGCTACTGCTGATGTTGCGGGATAATTTAACTGCTACTTGTGTGACTACAGCCAGATTTAGTTTGCTGTGACAGCTTATAACAGACTTTTCCACCACTTCTCGTCTCTGCACACTGCCATCTGCAAAGAGTTTAAGTTTTAAAGGCTGAAATGAAAGCTGCACTGGAAGAGCCATACCCGAAATGCTGTTAAAATTACGCATTATAAAACAGGTTCTCAAGTTGACTGTCAAACCCTTGAACTCTTGCTAAGGTCAGGCTGCCCCCACTCGCATAAGACTTGGAGCAAAGTGAATAATGCTTTATGCAAATAACTGAAGACAATCCTAATATGCAAGATTAATTGTGGGTAATTGTGATATTGAGAAATAGTCACTCCTGTTTTGTTCCCACAGATAACATGTCCCTTACATAGAAGTTCCAGCTGGTTTCCATGGTAGCCAACAGCATCTTTATGCCAGGGCACTGAGCCTCACTCTGTGTTGCCTAGACTTAAACTCACCACCTTTCCTCCAGCACAGACGGCCTTGGCAGTGTTGTGTGTCAGTGTGGACATATGTACATAACCACACAGGTGCACTTCTGCTCAAGAACCTCATGTAATTCTCAACTATGGCATTTTCAGGTCTCAAAAGTAATTAAAGGGGATTTTTCATGATTCCTGCAGTAACCTCAATCTATGTCTCCTGCCAATATGAATGGAACATGAATTTTTATTTCCTTGGGTCATTTTATGTCTACCCTGGATTCAATTATTTTTGAAGAGTTTATATAGGAGCAGAAGAGGTTCTAGAAGATGACTATAAATCCACAGACAAGTTTACTGTTAAATTCTAGCTTGAAATGTACTCATGCTCCTGCTAAGTTTCAATGATATCGTCGATAATGACATATAATAAAAAAGCCTCTGAAACCTGAATTGCAAAGAAATGGTAAATAGTTTCAAACCAATGTTTCTTTCTTAAAGATCCCAGCAAACAGCAGGTTCCAAAAAGCACAGGAAGATATGCTACTTCATGTGGAGCACAGTGAAGCCTTGGAGTTACTTGCTGCAGGATGCAATGGGGATAAAAATGACGTGTATTCAGGTGTTTGGACAAGTTCATGGAAAAAAAAAATACTCACAGCAATTAAATACAAATATATAGCTTCTGGTACAGAGAATCCCTGAATCCCCTGGAGTGGATCCTGGACAAATATCATTCAGTGCTTGTCCTATTCTTACAATTTACCCCAAGCATCCAATATTTTCCACTACTGGAGGGTGCCAAGCCTAGTACACCCATGACTTAGTGTGGCACAGCTGCTCTTTCTTTCTTAAAGAATTTAACCACTGAAAGTTTAGGGGCCTCGTAGTGGGTAGTATAAGAGAAATGAATTCCTTTTAAGAACTTCAGCCAAGATTTTTAGAGGTTGGCTCATAAATCCATGTTCAAGAACCTTAGTAAAATAGGTCTGATCAAAAATATTGAGTATACAGCATCTGCTAGTGAAGCCAGCAGTTAATTTTATTTTTCTCCATATGTGGGCATTCCAAAGTCAGACATAAGCTCATGCAAAATTTGTGTGCTAAATCCCAAACTATATTCTGTGCAAAACTCTGCTCAACCGTTTCTTAACCTGGAGTCACCTAAATTCCAGAAACACATGGTCTTTTAAAAGCGTTTCCTCCATGCTGAAAGCCCAGTGCCATGCAAGACTCAGGAGTCAGGCACCCCTTCACTGCAGTTGTCTAAAGTGCTTCAGTGGGCTCTCAGAACTCATCTACCAAACTTGGAGAGCTTTGAGTGCCATAGCTAAAGGTCAACTGTTTCTTCTAAAACCTGGCCAGAGGAAGAAGAAATAAATAACTTCTAGGACATGCAACCTTATACCCGCTGAGCAACTTTCTTCTCATTGCRCCTGCTCAAAGCCATTCACCTGAACAAAATATTCCAACAATGATTATTCTGTGTAAAAACACAATAGGGTGAATGTACAAAAAATATTGAGAAGTTTGGTGAGTTACATACAGCACACATGAAAATGCAGAATTCTGTATCCTAGAAGCCTGGATGCTAATCCASGTATCCCAGAACTATTTCCATGTTTTCCGGGGAAATGTGCATGGGCGAATACATGTAGTCTCTTAGTATGAAACCATGCATATGCTAACTACAGAAGGACTGCTTTAGAAATGCATTAAGGGCACAGTTCCAGAATCAGGATTACCTGCCTGTGCATAACTCTTGTGGGATGGAAGAGTCTAGACTTCTTCAATTTTTTTAAGGAAGGTCTTCTGCCCTGCTCCATCTTCTCTGCAATGGAATCAGATGGTATGGAAGTTATGCCCAGCTACATTTTGTCTTAGGACTGCAATACTAAAAATAGTTTCCCTGAGGGGTAACCAGAACAGAGGATAGAGTGCAGGTGAGACAGACAAAAGATCATAATTGACTCAATTCATCACAGGGCTTTACAATTTGTCAGATTGTTGTCATCACTATCACTTGCCTCCAGAAGAAAATTAATGGTTGAAATAATTGTCAGTCTCAAATTTGTGTTTCTTCACTTACATCTCCTCCCAAAACACTGATTCTTTTTGGTTACCATTTCTTCTAAGGTAACTCCCTCATTAGTGGTTGCATAGTAATTCAGTACCAAACAAGGTCACTGCAATAAAAAGACACATGTCTTACCCTAGCAGAAGAGCTGGTAAGATTTGTCATAGCTAAACTTTTTTTTTTTTTTAGTATCCCAAAATTAAAAAAAGAAGACCAAAAACCCAACAAATGAAAACCCAGTGTATTTGTCATGTCATGCTTAGGGAAAAAGAAAACAAAGCCAGCAAAAGTTTTTCCAAGCTTGAGCCTAATATGACGATTTAATGCACCAAGAAGCTGTGATTCTTCCCCTCTCAGCTGCCAGCTGGCCAAGAGTTTCAACTCYAGCACAGTAAACAAGTGATCACTGAGTCTGGGGAGAGCTCAACACACCAGACAGCTGGAAAATAGGGGCAAATAAAGGCAGGAAAATCAACAGATTTAACCAGTTTGCACAAGGTAGGTGATCCCATCCTCAGCAGTAGGGAACACACCAAGGAGAGAGTATATATGGAGTCTATAAGGCTTTAAAAGTGTGAGAACTCAGAGAGCAACATGCTCTCAGAACTTGTGCTGACTTCACGTTTTTGGACAGAGGTCAATTTCATTACTGAAAAAATTTGAGGTAAACCATCCAATACTTAACAAAAATTGAAAAAATGCCAAAAATTTAGAAGCCAGAATGTCTCATAGCTTTTAATGTTAATTATTAATAAAGTGATGAGCAGTGGTCATCTTTACGTCTCTCTCTTCTACATAATTCTCATCTTTGCTCCTACTCAAAACTTTCAACCTGAAATAATTGCAATAACAAAGAATGAAGGATTTCAATGACTCTCATGTTAAACTCACCAAAATCAGGAAAAATTTAGTTGTGAAGGTTCCATATTACTCTTCCCCCTTTAAGCATGCCTCTAATATTGCACATAATCAAGGTGCCTCTTGCCTAGAAAAACAACTATGTTCATGATGTAGTTCTGGACGGAGCGTGGGAATATACACAGTTTTAACATACAGATCCATTTTTTCCTAGAGAGTCAAGGAAGCAACAGCCCCTGTAGCCCTTTTATTTTTATAACAACGAAGTATCAGCAAATCCCATAACACTTTAGGAAAACATTTCATTTAACCCTTTTGTGATCTCATCTCAGAGAGAATATTGGGAGCAGAAAGAGCAGACGTRTTGCAGGACCAGCTATATCTCTGTGTACAGAAATTTTTATATACTAGCAGGGACCTTTCAGTCTCACTTCTTCTGTTCTCACTGAGAAAAGAGGCCAATATGCTTAGTTTGCCTCATATATCATTAACTTTAGAGTTACACCTGCTAAGACAATTAACCTCAAAGAAATTGGCATCTCATGTAAGGACATACAAATAAACAGTTAGGGTAATGTAGCCATAATAGCTGGCAGATTCATTCAAGGCCCTCTTGATCATAAATCATGGCATAGTCATAACACCTAAGGTAAGCATGTACCAAACTCATGACGGAGTTTTGTGTTACCAAAAGAATGATAATGCAGTATTCATTGCATGGAGAATACCTTTGCTGGATTGTGTTCTTAGCGTTTTCTTGGGTGTAGCTATTACCTTCTCCTACCCGTGGGAGTGACTGAAATGCCAACATCCATCCCTAAAAAGGTATGTGTAGACATGTATAGGTAGTGTTGATAAGTAGAATTAAATATATATGTATATAAAACATATATATTTATATGCATATATAATTCTATATCTAAATTCTTGTTAGTGGGCCTAAATTAGGGATATCATCGATTGAAAGCCAAATAAAACCATAATAAACCAGTATACTTAAAAACATGACCTATGGATAACAATTCAAATGTAGCTACTCTAAGAAAAAAAACAGAAGGAAAAGAGAAGGAAAATTAACATGCCTATCCCACCAACATAAGCCCCTTGCCATTCTTTCTGTAGGTGCCAAAAGCCCATAAGTTCCTCACTCTACTGCCAAAACCTCTAATTCACCTCCTGAAAACATCTGTCTCATATCCCCTGTCAGTAAAAAAAAAAAAAAAAAAAGAAATTCATTGTAGAGAAAACTGAAAAAGTGAGGACAGTGAAAACTGAGATGTAATATTGAGAAAGGCCAAGAGAGGAGAATTAATGTGGGGTAGTGAGTTGCTGGAAGACATCATGATTACTCTGCAGGTCAGAACAATCATTCCAGATGTATAAAAATCCCAGTAGCAGGTGTAGGTCCTGTATAGGTGTTGCTGAGGGTGTTCAGTGATAAAGAAAAGAGAGTTTTCCTAGCAGAGGTAGTTTGGGCAGAGTGAGTGGTACCATCTGAGGCTCCCACTGCACTCCAGGTTGCTCAACTGTATTGACTAGTTGTAATTGTGTTGTCCCAAGGATGGGCAAAATTTACTGTTGTAGTAGTGGCAGAAGTATTTGGGAGAGGAAGGAAGGAAAAAGGCATGGTACTTCGTAGAACAGGAAGGTATTAGTCAAATTTCAGGAAAGCAAAAGGGGCTGAGGACATTCAAGCTGATTGGCAGGGAGTTGAAAGGTCTTCAAAGAAACAGTAAAGGTTTGGAGGGGTTAGGAAAAGGTCTTAGGGGAATATCCATCCTTGATCCATCTGAARGAGATTTTCACAGAAGTCAGAATTCGAAAAAAACAAAAATTGGCTGCAGAGCCTGCTGGACRTGGCATTTCTGAAAGGCTGTGAGTCAGAAGAGAGATTCCGGACACTTTTACTGGTCTGTTCTTCTCTGTGCTTTCTCTTCAGCTGTGGCACAGGAAGATCTTGTTCTTCATCCTCGTGGCTTCTCCCTTTCTCTCTCAGTACCCACCACTCTCCTCCACTGCCCTTTAACACAGCAGCCACATTCCCTGTCTCTCCTTAGACGGTCCCGTGGCACTTCCCAGACTGTGAGCACTAAAGGGCAAGGGACACAGGGGAGAGGAAAGGGTCAGGACTGAAACAGACAGAATGGAAGTCTGGCTGGAAAAGCATTTGCTGTTTCTGATGCCACCATGGGCCTGAGTACCCCTTCAGTCCTCCTTTGTCTCTCCGTATCCAAGCAAAACCTACAGCAGCAAAGGAAAACTCCCAACAGAGTCTCATCTGCTGTCCTTAGGCTGACACTTACCCAAAATCTCCTGTCATGGCAAACGTAATTATTATTTACTCTCAGTGGTAATTTAGGGCACTGAATCTTTTCCAAGCATGTGTCAGTAAAGTTGAATTTTAGAGGGATTGGAGCAGGAAGTTGTACTATTTGCCTGGCTGATTTACTTTGTTTTTATTTGAATTCCATATTCGGTTGAAGGGAGGGATAAATATTTTTCCTCTTCATTCTGGTATCGATGAGTGGGAAGGTAGAACCTGGTTAGTTAGACTAATGTAAAAGGCAGAGCTATTCCTTCTTCTGTATTATCCTAAGGGATTCAGAATTCTTTTTTATAGTTGGCTTATTCTCTTCCCAAGGCTGTACACATAGTTCTAAAAAAAGGACAGAAATGCCATTTTGCAACTAGTTTCGAAACTTGTTTTTATTCTGCACTTTAATAAATCCAAGGTCTTTCTAACATTTTCGTCAAACTGKATGCTATCAGGGAGTCACTGAAAAATCAGAATTTGCAAAAGAGCAGCAGTTGTTTGACATAAAGTCCAACAATTGGCTCTACAGAGGCAGCCAGGAGCTATACTCCAACTGCAGGTGATGCAGCTTCCAAGGACACGTTCACTTTCAGCAAAAACCTCTGGAAGGAACAATCCATCCTTTCCTCTCGCTCTGCTCACACGGTTCTTGTTCCTACTGACTCCTTTGTGTGAACATTAGCAGACCACTTTGGCATCTTTTTTGAGTGGCTAAATTTTACTCAGGTTTAATCAGACCATAAAGCTACGACAATACTAGTGCTGACACAAGAAAAGGCACAGAATCATTAAGCCAAGAGAGAGAAAAAAAATACATCTTCCTTCAGAGACAATCTCATCTTAAATGGGCTCAAGTTGATTTTAAAATCAAATTTTAGAACTCACACAAACTCAAGACGAGTCAAACCGGAGAGACTTTACAACGGTCACCTACTCTGGGATGGCACTAGGGACAGAAAGCGTTCTACTAACGTGCAGTTGTCCTACTACAGGACACGAGACCTGTCCCTGAGATGCTGAATTATCTTTAGAGGCAATCTTCAGATAACAAGCGTTATTTTTAGGTTTTAGCCCAGATGCTATTTAAACCAGTCTCGTCAACAATAAAAAARTTTCAGTGGAGTTGAGCTTGATTTCCTCATAATGATAGACTTTGACTGAGGTTAGAGTCTCTGCCATGCTTGTTTGAGATACGAGGAGGCTGACCTTTCCTGTCAGGAAGATAGCCTGGCACAGGAACTCCATGAATAACCTTGGCTTGTGCTGGAGGTGTATTCTGCCAAAGAGTGTCCTTTTAAAGACATCTTTGGGTCTCAAGAAGGTCAAGATGGTATTTTCCAGATAAATGAATATAGAGGTTTCTAAACCCACTGCAAGGATTTTTAAACCTGATTACACCCACTGTGTGCTTTCATGACTTTGCTTCATAGGTGGTAAAGTGGGCTACCTGAACTTTCTCAGAAGAAAAATAAACTATATTTTATATACATGTAAATATATACATGTACATATACACACCATGTTTTATTACGTTTAAGATTTTTCCTAGTGGTTGAGAGTCCCTGAGTAAAAGAAAAAGGCTTTTAACCTGTAGTTTTTCCAGAAGCAGCTGACAGCCCKACTAAGTGCTGTGCTTTTACAGCCTCTCCCTGCAGCGGGACCAAGCAGACAGATCATTTCACTGAAATAAATCATGCTTACCCTTCTACAAAAATTCCTTTCACACAAACCAATCCACAGCTAGGTTTYAAGACAGCAGCACCTGAATTATAAGTAGCAATGTGATGGCTGATCAATAGCTGTGTCACAAAACTAATAAATAAAAACATGCCAACAAACAACTAATTGCAGATCTTGATCCCTGCCTGTCTAGTGCTGATGTGAAATCCCCCCAAGTGAAAGTGGTGGAGTTCGCTGCCTAGTTTAGAAGCAATTTTGAGCCAGAGATCTGATCTGCTGTTTTGTGATCTTTCCTAGGAAAAACAAGGGGAGTATTTTATCACTGAGTGACAGTAATCATTGGCATATCATCAGCCTTTTTTTAAACCTCTCCTCTTGTGGTGAGTTACTTATTAAAATAAAAATTGGTCATTTTTATTGGGACAGCATAGTTTCCTGCATTTTTTTTTCCCATTCAACTGTTATTCCCAAAATTAGCACAACGTAAGGCAGCCTGTGTTAACTCTTTCTTATGCTAAACAGCCCTTGTTAGTTTAACAGAACAAAAGCTTTGATTGTAAGTGCAAATATGTGTGAGAATCTAGAGTCAAAGCACATTGGTGGCTTTTTTTTTACTGAATGACTTGCTTTGGTGCAAGTTTCCAAATAAAGATTTAATTGCACCCACTTGCATCAATTACAATATCAAAGCACATAAGTTATAAAAACAGAAGGTGCGGACACAATGGCTATTTCAGAGTCTGTTTAGAAAACAGATTAGACACAGTTATAATGATCATTTCTTCAAAAGAATTTAGAGATTATCAGAAACAGACTGTGGATTTTAATTGAAAACTCTCTCCAAATTCTTTGTATCCCTCTACCTCAGCCTGATCTCCTTCACAGCTTTTAACAAAGTAGTTAATGAGTGGGTTTAACAGGGGGGATTTGAAACCTGGAGATAAATACAGTTGCAGTACCCAGTTCTTAATATTGCAGTGCCTGTGGTACCTTTGGGTGATCTCATTTCCTGCACTTACACTTTGACGTAATCACACTTAGCACCTGTAAGTACAACTCAGCAATTCATTCCAGAAGCCCAGACGCTCTTTGTGGGCCCCTCGGATTTGAAAATAGCTATCTGTACCTTTCCAAGGAGAAATCTCACTCCCATATACTTTGAAAGCCCTCTGTGATTCTGAAATTTCAATTTCTCTCTTCAACAGAGCAAAAAAATAAGCAAAAAGAAGAGAGCATATTTTAATATTTTGAATATTAATAATCTCAAAGACATTTGTTTAGGTCATGGAAATTCCCTGGAAGTTGTTCTGAGAAGCATTGTACAATACAGTGCATATTAAAAAGAAGTGACATCAGTAATGCTTTTGAGAAACAGGCCGACATCTCAACCTTCCCTAGCAAAACCAGAAGTGTTTACCTAGTACAGCTCAATAGTTGCTAGATCAAGATATGAACACATGTGAGTTCCTCTACATATTGATTGTTGAAAAGTCAAAAATACATTGAATAATATAGAAAAAGTTGATATACTGATTGACAGAAGGTACTCCTTTATAAAYGTGATGTGTTAATTAGGTCGCATCATTTTTTCTTATGCAAAGATTGTATTTTCTGTGGTTCTTTATTTCCACAAACAGAATGACATTGCAGACCTCCCAGGCAAGGCCCTTCATGTACCATATTTTCTGAAGACTCTCATTGGAGATGAATTTGGATCATTTTGGCTAAGCAAGAGTCACTATAGAGAGTGCTTCCCATCCCAAATTAGGCCTCACATCTTGTCCAGAGCGTGAGGTCTGGACCACTTTGATTCTTGCTAAATACACAGATTTGGTTTCTCAACTGTCCCCAGCTCTGTGTCAGGGCACACCACTGCTTTGCTGTCACAGTCCCTTCAGCTGCTTAGAAAATCTGTGTTGGCCTGGGGCCCCACTCCTTGGCCACCCCAGTCTCAAAAATGCAGAAGACATCCCCTGTGTCCATATAGTACTCGTATTGAGTTTGCCTCTGCAAAAAATCTGTCCCAATGTTTTAGGAGACTGAACAAACCTTTTGGAAAAATTGTTGCCTCCCAAAGTTATTTGACTTCTTGCTCTTCTTCAACTTAGAGCTGATTTCTATCCATGGTTTCTGTCATTGCAAATTTTCCTCTGAGGGGATTAAGCATTTTAATCGTACTGACATGAAAATATTCAGCGATATGTCCATTTCATAACTGATAATAAAAATTGAAATATTCTAAAAATATCAGCTAATTTAGAGTATCAAGGACACATTCAAAGATACTGAAGGATTAGCAGTCACAGCCAAAGATAGCCAGGTGGCCAATTCAAACACATTACAAAACCTTTCTGAAAAGTAAAAAAGCAATGTGGTTTTACATCAGATTGTATTTCCATGCAGTTCTGTCACTGTCTTTTTTTATATAGCAAGCAGTCTTGGAAACAACTTTAGCAATCACCAACATCTCACACAAGTACAAGCACTGGGCTGACAGGAGCTGGGATGGACGCGCTCCCTACAGTCCATCCTTTAGCTCCCTAAAGTGGAGCTGCTTTGCACCCTCTGGCAGGCAGAGACGGCTGCCCTGGCACGCAGCGGCAGCCAGCGCGGGATGAGTGCGGGGACACCTCTCACAGCAAAGCTACTGCGGCAAAGACAGGCAGAAAAACCTCTTGAGTGCATAGGGTTGGAACAGCAACACCTTGCGTTCATGATAGACTTATCCCTAGCGACTTGAGTGTCAGGCAAAAGAATGTACCTCCCCATATAAACCTAATTCACCTAGTGTCACAAAGAGGAAGCATGCAGGGCACCCCAGACAACAAGGGCCATGATGACATCTAGCAACTTCTCCTAACTTTGGTGCATGGCAAGGAAGCTGAATAGGTGGCAGACGTCGGGTGGTGTGAAGAACGGGGTGCCTGACTGCTGGTGTGTCCYCCTCAGGGTCCATGAGCATGGGCCAGCATGCATCTTTGTTGCATGCACCTAATGTTGCCACTGAGGTCACAACTTCTAATAATTTCMCTTTGCTTCCATACCCTCCCCAAAGCATCTCACTATTGCTTCCCTGATTTTAGATGCAATGCTGTATCTTTGAAAAAATAAACAAACAGCGGGAGAAGGATACACTCTTTTAGAGAAGARGTTATTGAGTTTCTTGGAAAACTTTGAACAAAATAGCAGAAGTTGTACCAAATCCCCTATTGGTTTTATTTACTTGGTATTCTGGGGCTGAGAGTTTTCAAAGTCAAATGACTGTAATGAGCCTTTAAAATCCATATTTGGGTAGAGAAACAGATAGTGCTGAGCGCTGCTGTTGTCTCCATCTTGTGATAAGTAAATGGCTTCCAGGAGTTGAGCAGCCACTCACTCAGGTGAACAAGTCAGTGGCTCTGGTAAGTATAAATAAAAAGTGGGAATGAGAGTTAGCTCTGGGAAAGATCCTGGCATAAAGAATCACACACTTTCTGCCTTTACATTTGCAAAATGAGCGGTGAAAACAGTGGTGTGTCCCATCTTCCTGCCCCGTAATACTTGATTTTGCCTTTAAAACACAGAACTAATGAAACTTAAAGGAAAAGTATCTAAATAAATAAAGGGTATTGGCAGAGGAGGGAGAACATTTTTAGGCTCCAAGTCAAATGGAAATGAGCACAGAGACACTTTGCTAACCAAACCATGCAGCTAACCTCAAAGGCTGTGAGGTGCTCCATTTAAAAAATGCATTGTAGAGGTTTTCTCATTTTACACATTTGGGGACAAGCCCAGCAGGACAACACTGGCGTTCGGCCAGGAGATTACTCTGAATTCACACCAGAACTACACAGCAGAATTAGCATCACAGTCTCTGGGGAACAGCTCCCTTTTGGTCAAAGTATTTTACAGATAGGTTGCCAGGAACTGAAATCCAGTGGAAACAGCAGCTCCCAAACTAGGACTCACCCTCTCTCTGGGAAAGAAGGGGGGGTATAAGAGATACTGGCAGGGCTGCAAACTGAGATGAGTGGCTGTAATCTTGAATTTTGGATGCTGAATGAGTTGAGGAGGAAAGGGGAGAGAAGGGTCATGAACAGTAGAGCTTACTTGGGAGAGGCGCACAGGAAAAATAGTTTGGGAAATGCTGCAGCAGAAGCCTTTTTTTTCCCCAGATCTCTCCTTTTCCATTGTTGCTTCCTGGAACAAAAGCAGCCCATGCAAAGACAAGGGCTTAAAACTAAAAGGCCTGACACATATTTCCTCGTCTCAGTATCAAATATCTCCTGCGATATTTACAATTCTTATACCATAAATAGAAATGCTTGAACACGGAGCTCATTTCCTGGTTTCTCAGAAAATGACATCCTCTTCCTTCTTGCCAGTTTCCCACATCTCTCCGTGCTTAATGCTGGTGGCCTGCCTTTCCCCACCATTGTACTGGTTCTCTTTTCCAGCAGCCACAGCCTCACATTCGGTAACCTTTGCCCTCCCATTTGATCAGAGCCAAAATGCCACCTTTAGAAAACTAACGTACCAGAGAAAATGGAAATATGAAGCTGGGCAACCCACCATGCTGTTATTTTACCCTGTTTCCACTGGGCTTTATTTTCTGCAATACACCTGTTGATTTTAAATTCATGAAGGATTTTGTAAAGGAACTGGAGCATCTGAAGACTCAGGGTCTCCTTAGGAGCAGAGCTTCTTTTAAAACTGAACCTTTATCAATGTGGTAAATTTGAGGCAGAGCAGCTATTTACTGAAAAAGAATAGTACTTTACCTGCAGGCTTCTTTGAAGTCTTCTTGTCATTACTAGAAATTTCACTGAATTATCTTCCATCCCCCAAATCAGCTTTCTGCTGACACAAGAGAGCTTCACCTTCTTTTTGATCCTACAAGTGAAGCCATGTGGAAATGATTGAGAGTGACGTCACAAGTTCAGCATTATGATTTAAATTTAGGATCGAGCAGAAGGAGGGGAAAAAATTACACGCATCCATGATTACTGTGTTTGGGTCGTTCAGATGCAGGCTTAAAAAAATAAGGTCTTGTCTCAGTGAATATGGAATGTACCATGGAATCTTTTAATAGGAATTATTCTTTGCCCTCATATATACATACAAACATATATATATATGTCTCCAAAACTTTGGCTTCTTCCTCAGTCTTTCATTGTTTATGTGACTTTTTGATTGCTGTTGTCAGCACYAGAGGTAATAGCATTTTGGTGATGCTATATGTAAATAAGTTTTAGACCTTTCAAGAGGAGAAGCATATGTTTCCRTAAGTGCCAGGCCCCTTTTATCATCACAAATTGAGTACCCAGAAATTGAAAAACTCAAAACCACTGAGTTTAAAACACTCACCCATAATTATTACTAATTATTGTAAAATTCAGGTAAGTGGAAGGTGACCTTTTAAGAATGAGCATTTATACACAGAAAAAGTTGAATAAGTAAATCAAGGGTCAGAGAAAACAGCTTGAAAGGACAAACTTAAGGAAGTCTATATGTTTAGCTCATTACAACAGATGACTAAGAGGGGACTAGCCAACTTTAATCAGGAGGCCATCAGTAAGAAAGCTCCTCAGCTCCCCAGCAGAACTGGAAGCAGTACCAGAGGCTGGTGCTGGAGTTGGAATGGCAAGGTGGTACATTCATGCTTTCTGAGCTGAAGTAATGCTCCACTAGAACTCACTACCACAAAAATACCATCTCCACATGTCATGAAGAATTAAAGTGGCCTCTTTTAGGAGACTTGAATTAGTCGGTCAATTGTGTTTTATTCTCTCATTTTTATTGTGTTCACAGAATCACAGAATCATTTAGGTTGAAAAGACCATAGAGTTCAGATCAGAGGAAGCTGGGAAAAATGTGAAACATGGGATTCTTTGTTCATTTTAAATTGTATTAAGTTAGAGAGGTTGTGGGAATTTATTTTATTTTATTTTATTTTATTTTATTTTATTTTATTTTATTGCCAGAGGTCACTGGAATCTGAAGAAGAATTTTCCTAGAAGAGTTTTATGTCAATATGAGCAGCGAGGGTTGAGGACAACACAGAGCATCCAGAAGCATCATAACAGGCACAAAAGTGACATGAGACCTATACAGAGAGTCCAGTTCTTTGAACTTTCAAGCCAGATAATAGATACATATGTTTTCTTAAATAGAGGTCAATATCTTTTGCCACCAATGAATAATGTTAATCTCTAACCTCTGATTCAACAGTAAGCTCATAGTAAAGGTACACAAATATTTCTCTGTATGTGAATACCTAGATTCATATGCAGTCTCTGAGTTGCAGTATTCATTAAATCTCTCTTGTACCACACACACACACATCACCAGCAGATAAATTAATGAGACAAAAATGTTCAGCCTCAAGCCTCATTTCAGTGTTTAAGCTTTTCCTTGCTCCTCCAGGGATATTCATGTCAATGTCTTAATAAGGCAAGGACAGCCATTTCCATGCCTGAAAATACGTGCTCAAACTCAGGAAACAGTGCATGAAGTGGGGTAGGACTCGTATGTTTCCTTAGAGGGAAAAAGTGAGGTAGATCTGTATTGTGCAGCACGAGCTTTGGTCCACAGTTAACTTTAGAGAGCAAGCAAGCAAGCAAATATTAGCCAAAAAGACAAACATATCACAAACTAATAATGCTGCTTTGGAAGTACGTGTTTATACTAATTCACAGAGGGTATTGCTGCTAACATGCAAAAGCTTCCTCAGAGTTCGCCACCGTAGAGCACAAGATGTTGCCAGCTCCAAAGCTGATTTACAGTTAGGACACCGATTAATCCATCTTGCTGCAAGTGTTTACTGCCTTCCCAAGTAGTCCTTTAACTTGATCATTAAAGAACTTAAAGCAAGATGTGGCCTTTATGAAAACAATGCTTCCAAATGGAGTAATCTGGGAAGAGTTATACAATAAGCACGAGATTCAAAAAAAATAAAGATACGTGTTATATATTATATAGGAACAATAATGTGGATATTTGCATTAGTTTCACTGTCTAGTAAATATAAAAGACGGCATGCAAATTTATTTTGCCCCTTTCCGGGCACCTCTTGGTACCTTCAGTTAGAGGCATGACAACCTGTCAATCTTCAGGGCCAAAAGCTGGCCACAGGATGAGGTTCCTTCCTGATCTGTACTAAGCAAATGGAAACACTTGCCTTGCTGGAGTTGCAGCAGCCTTTCAGTGGGAATTTCCACATGGTGTCAACCCAGTGCTGAGCACTAACTATGTGCAGTTTCTTCTGCACAATGAGAAGTTTTCTGGAACTCTAAGTCCAGGGCCATCTTTGCTCTGCTTTTGAATCACCATTATGGCACCCAGGCTTCCTTCTGTGCCACCAGTTTTGTTCCATATCTACCCTGGTTTTCTTGAGCTTACYAGACCATATGTCTTTGATGGACCCACCCTGTTGTATATCCTGTCAGTCCCTGGGCTGTAGCCCTGAATCTAACTGCTGTAGAAATTTAATTTGAGCCATATATTTTCTGGGACAGAGACTCCATGCTTCTTTAAAGGCATCCAGTGAAAGAGAAGTCTCTGAACTTAGACTTTGACTTCAATGAGGATTTTGCCTGTGTATGCACAGCAGAACTGAGCTATTAACTGCTGATAAAGGACTAGTTCTTTGAAATATGGTTTTTACTTTGATGGGTTTTTTAAGGAGGAAGTTGAAAGAATTTAAAAGAACATTTAGATTCAATGATCAAGTATTCGAGGCACTTAGAAAGTCTCAAATTAAGGAGTCATTTATTAAGGCATGGGTCATATACAAGTTTAACAATATAGTTGGGAAGAATTCTGAAGAGAATTTTGAAGTTTCCCAGAATATCATCATTCTGGTTGAAGTCCTTTGCCTGAGATTTCATGTGGTTTCAACAGTATTGGCACCATCTATCTGGTTTTATACACATGTTTAAATAAAAAAAAGGATTATTGAAAAACTGACAAGACCTTGATGTTCCCCAGCAGAAGCCTATAGCAGACCTGGATTCCCAGCTTCTTAAATAAAATTCAGTAGGATATCATGCTGTTTGTAGAGCAGCTAATAAGGGATGGAGAAGAGAAATCTACTATGATAGCTATTTATTTCTTAGTCAGGGGTGGAACGTTCACAGATATTGCACTTTAAAAATCACTTTTCTATTTCTAAGCTATCCCAGTGTCCTTTGACTCTTAGCAATTTCATTCATCTACGTTGTCTGTTTTGCATGTTTATACCTGTCTCTTTTTATATCTGCAGCTTTCTGTATTAGTTAGGTTGTTTCTTCCACCTTCTTCTGGGTTGTGGCAGACAATGTGTTAAATTAAAGCAGAATCTTTTTTCAAGTCTAGTAAATATCAAGTAATGTCAGGGGAGATCTGACCCTCCCTTGCAGCTCTGGGAAGGTACACAATCGACCCAGCTGACATATCAGAGCTGTATGTGGATGGAACACATTCAGTGCACTGSAATTTTTTGCAATTCTGCAATTTTCAAATTTATATAACTCAGTCAGTTGTAGATAGATTTTCAAAAGGATGTAGAGGGATAATTCATTTTTATTCCATGTTGCCAAGTTTATTCTCTTATTTGGAATATTGTTTTTTATAAATAATTAAGCATTGAAGCCAAAGCAAGACTCTTTTTTTAGACCCAATGGTCATTGCATTTGTCTGGTCTGTTGCTCATATCCCTGTTTCAAGTTGCCCAGCACAGCAATTTTTAAGCYGGTAAATGATGTAACCCTCAGGCTTTTCTCACATTTCCATGAAAACAATTCCAGGAGATCATTTGTTTGTTCTAATGTCAACCAAGGAAATTTTCATTGCTGGGCCACATGTAGCCTTGAAAAGTGTACCTTCTATAAATACAATCAGTACAGGCTAATATTAGTAGGAACAGATTGAAATAATTCTTGCCTTTTTAACAGAAGAACCAAACAGTCTTTACTCTTAAATGTCTGAAGATCTAAATTAAAATCCTTGTTTCTCAAGCACTTGCATATCTGGGTCTTTAATCTCCCCCTGTTGAGCTTTTTTTTTCTTCTCTTTTCCACTGCCGAACACAATAAGCTTCAAGTCCTTTATAGAAGATCAGTATGCCATRTCATAAGACAAGAAAATGGTATACTATGGCCATCTGTGTTTATTCTGTGATAAACAGGAGGGTTTTAACCAAGATTTTTGTAATTCAAAGGAAATTCTCAGCTGAAAACACAATTAATCTCCTGATGCTGGTGACATMTAAAATAACAGAGGATGACCAGTCTCTACTCTCTTTTGGACACATATAGATGCCATCTGTGATGCCCTGTTAGCTACTGTTGCAGGGAAATCAAGAGCAATGGTCACCTCAAAAGTGACTGCACTATGCGTGGTGTCACCAGACCTGAGCACTCTGGGGACAGGCTGACTGAGCTCTTACAACCTGGGTGGGTCAGATGTTGTCAAGCATGGAAAGAAGTAGGCTTTTGCAAGGAGAACCTTCTAGTCCTGCTTACCTTATTTGAAGCTAATCTCTCTAAACATTGGGAAAGGGAGGAGATGAAGGGAGAGAGAGAAAATGAGTGCTATACCTCCCATGTCCATTTTACCATTTGTTTCATAAAAAGATGTTAAAGACAAGTCACTTGATTTTACAATTTTTATACCACGCATTCTTTGGGGAAAACACTGCAAGACCTACAAGTTTTTGGGAATAATGTAGCCTAACCTGGAGAAAAATTGGTSTGTTTATGCTCTGTTTTGTAACCAACCACTAATTCCCTAAATTAGTTTCTAGTTAAATCTCTCTTTGTGTAAGTATGTAATGGGCTGCTGAGTCAAATATTTTACTGACTTCAATTTGTGCTAAGTATGCTAGTCAAATGCTGTGGCGATGTGCATTAAATGAGTTGCAAAGGAGTGATTGAGTTATGCAGTCTCCCCAATGGACCGCTAATAAAAAACTTTATACCTTATGAACCATCACAACTCTGTATATGCCACATGAAATAAGGTATTAAAATGTTTTAGAGAGCTTTAAAAATTTTATTGGTGCTTTTTTGGTATTGTTCCACCTATAAAGCTGGACTTCCTTAATTAGTGAGGACCTAGRCTCAGGGGAAAAAAAAGGTGTCTGGGAAATACTGGACCCTTTAAATTTTAAGTAGTCCAGCTGTAGTTAGTTTTGCTACCATACAGTTAATGAAGTATTATTAGACCAAGCGGCCATCCATCCCAGGCAGAACATTCATACAGATTAGTCAGTACATTTATTTGGGGTTTCTGATTTAATTTCAAAGTGAATTAAATTCTTGGTTTAGAGGAACTATTTGACTCTTCCCGGGATCTTGCTGCTCATTAAAAGATCACTGCATACAGGAGTGTCATTAGCTATTCTATATAACATAACAGGAGCCACTCAAAGTGCTGCTAGCTGCAGACAGATGGGTCAGCAATGCTCTCATCAGAAAACATTTCTCACAGAAATAAGCAGTTGGACATTCCAAATAATTTAAAACTTACAGAGGAGCATGTGAATCCCATGTCCCAGAAAAATCAGGCAGTCATATTTTTTGCAAATGCTGACTTCCCTGCTTCTGGTAGTTTGGCTGATGGACATGTGCTTGAACAGAGCACTGGAGCCCTACTCACTTCCAAATGAGGCCTGGAGCCCTGCATGTCTGTGATGATCTGAAGTTTAACCCTTTCTTGCTGCTGAATTTTTGTGCCTTGGCAAGTACCC
Organism: Parotia lawesii; assembly: GCA_003713295.1. NCBI lineage: Eukaryota > Metazoa > Chordata > Aves > Passeriformes > Paradisaeidae > Parotia > Parotia lawesii. The sequence goes on along the minus strand of RAHM01000068.1, from coordinate 1,306,161 downwards.
ATTAGAATGCATAGATATCTTAAGGTGTACCAGGACTTAATTATGCGATTATGCTTACCTTAATGCACAAAATTTATGACCCTGAAGCCCATAAGACAGTTTCTGCTTTACAGGTCCATGGTTGGAGTGAGGAGTGGGCAAACAGCAGTGCCAGCCCCTGCTGACAGGAAGCAGCTGACTGGGGTGAGGCTGTTGAACCACTGGGAAGTTTTAGCTAGGACCACCTCCCATGGCAACCCCCTCACCCCACGGGAGCACTGTTGTAGAAGCTTCTCTTGTCTCTGACCCCAAAGTTTCATCTCAGCTGTGGGGTTTTTTCACATATTGGTGATGCAACTTACGTTACAATCCTGTAAATGGTGGTTAACCACTACGCATTTAAATAAATGTATCTTGTTCCTTTCTTTGCTGAATCAGCAAGCTGCCATGGCCTCAGTAACAGCTACTCAGACTCCTCTTTCCTTCTGCCTCCAAGTTGTTTTCTTTGGCTAAACCAGAAAGGCAAAATCAGGGGAATGGGAAAAGGTACAGGGCACTCCCAATGCTTTGCTAAAGCTTTAAATTGTGTTTAATGTCTGTTGCAGAGAGCAACAGATGACTTCTCACAGCTGCCTCTGCACCAGCCCCTCACCTGCTTTTAGGGCTGAGATGTTACAGAGACCCTGAAGTGACACTCAGGTTTCCCAACACTGTGCCATCTGAAAGGCATCCAGATAAATGCTGAGGGTGTTCTCTTGCTTTGGATATTACTGCAGTGCAAACTACCTCCAGGAACAGCTACTAGGACAGTGGGAGCAGGACTTCAAACAGGCCCATCAGAGGCTACATCTGCAGTACAGCTGGCGGCTGCAGAATACCAAATAAGTTTAAAATTGATGCTAAGAGGGGGGTTGGTGCTTATTGCAGCAGTGAGATACCAGGACCTGGTCTATTTGATTGCTGCAAGTACTTCACTGTTATCAGTACAGAAGACCAGYTGCAGCTCTGATACAGGTACATACCTCTGATTGCAATGTGGTCACTAAGTGAATGTCAGGACCTGAGAGCTGTTTAGCTCAAGTCTATTGCTCTCTGATTGTAGGAAAAGCAAACCCAGCAAGATTTCTGTGGAGATTATGTTGAAGTTAGTCAGATTTTCCACCCACTAGATCTGTGGAGAAGGATCTTTAGGCTAATTTACCTGAAGTTGTCAAATTTAACCCTTAAGATATCACAGTATTTTACCTCTGCATGTAAGGCTTGTTAATAGCTAAAAATCAGGGCCTGGCAAGAACTACCACACAATTACTTTGTGTATCACTGATGGTATTAGAACAGAAGTAAAGCATTTTTAGTAGCAACTGAAATACCAACATGTATTTTTAAGATTTATTGACTAGGCAATAAGAATGTCAATCCCTCTATCCGTGACTTTGCACTTATCCAATATGCATTAGTGGAACATATATATGATTTGAAACATCTGCATCACACTTGTGGAGTGTCAGCTGGACACTGACACTTTTCTATATGCAGTTCATAAGTTTTCYCTTGAAGGCTCTTCCAGAGACCATCTTTAAGTCAGAGGTGAAAAGGAGAATATGGTCTCTTCAAAAAGAGTTTAGGAATGGCTTCCTTAGCCCATAGCATAGTAAGAAGCAACACATCATACAGTTCTTTAAAACAGAAATGTCTCTCACTCAAATAAACACCCATATCCTGTTTGCAAGATAAGCCAAAATTTCCTTTTTCTTTGTCTCAGATCCAAGTTACTCTTTTTTTTGGGGGGGAAAAAGAAATGTTATAATTAAAGTATAAGTGTTCCCAACACAGTGGCAGATTTCCCAAGAGGCTCTTTTTTCAGGCCACTGAAGCTGGGCAGAGCATAGTGTGGTGGACCTTCTCTGCCTCCAGCACACACTCCCACTGTAGTTTCAAGTGCTAACCTGGCATCACTTCCTGCATGTTCTCTTTTGCTCTTCTCCTTTTGCTGTTTGKCCCTCTGTCTCTTCCCATCTTCGTCTCTCACCTTCCTCCCACACTTGCCTTGTGGCAGAGTCTGTTAGCTGAGAGATTTAACTCACCAAAACCAGGAGAGAAATGGCCATGTTCTTGCTGTCTTTCTTGTCAGCCTGGGACGCTGAGCTGTCTCAGCCAAAATGCTGCCGAATTGAAGCAGTGGTGCCAAAATGAGATGGTGGGAGAATGTGGCATAGAGGAGGCAAGGAAAGAGACTTGTAAAAGGGAAGCAGGGCCTTCCCACTTGGTAGTGTTAAGAAATGTTGTGCCTAACTCCACTTGCTTCAGGTCTGTCACCATCAGAAGCAGCAGTGAGGCTGGAATCATGTCCCCACTGGATTTTACACATCTTCTGCTCCAGTTCTTTAACCACGACAAGGTCTCAGTTTCAACAAGGAGCTGCTGACTAAAGATACTGTCTGAGTGCCCAGGAAGCAACAACACTTTTTTTTCAGTGTTCCCTCTAGAGTTATTAGTATTCCACAATGGCTCCATGGAGTAATAATAGTATCTAGACAAAACACCATAGATTTTTAAGTGCACACCTGAGAGCAATTATGTCACCCTTTGCTTCTAAGTGCCCTCAACATGCCAAGCCTTTCTAGCTGCTTTTCTTTCAGCTGCCAGTACTGCAGGCAGCTAACAGAGCCATAGGCATGACAAGGCATGTGATGAACTTACCATCACCTCCCATTTTTAACACTGCAAATTCAGAATGACCCCCATCATCGTTGAATATCATTTGGAAAGTCAGTGCACAGTTAACTTAAATGATTAACCACATCTGTGTTAAGGCAGAAAATCCAAGCCTATGTCACCTAAAATCCTAATAATATATTTAACTGCATAAATACAGGCAACAAAAGTGTAGATACCAGATTACACGGCACCTGTCAATACATTCCAAGTCTAAACCATAGTTGCCCATGCTCTTGTAAATTATAAAAAAGAATTTTTGTCTTTTTTGTCATTTTCTTTGAGAGCTATGAGGTACTTTGGGAAAAAAAAAAGTAGTGAGTTAAATGAAATAATTTTATTCCAGCTAAAATGCACCACATATGGCCATAGATACTTATAGATACTTGGGAGAGAGCCCCAAAGGGAGAAAAATTAATTTAGAAATCTTTTGTAATGGGATTTGTTAGAGAAGTGTAAAATGACTTCCATTTAGCAACTCCCTATAAAAACATGGTGGATTAAAGTTTGATAGTTGGCTACAAAGTGACTTCAGTACTTTTCAGACCGCTTGGCAGTCCATAAGTAGGATTCATAAATATTTAGACACCCCAATATCTCCAGGTAACCTCTGATTCTGTCTAAAGGACCGATTTCATGCAAGATTGCCTTTCCTACATTAGACAAACTTACTGTCTTTCTACAGCTCAGAGTTCTGGTTTTCAAGGCCTTTGGATATTTGGAGATCCTGTTGACATCTCCGGCTCTTCAGCACTGCCCGTCACCACATCTTACTCCCATTGTGGAGCTGTCAGAATGGCTCTGACCCTCTGTCAAGTTACGCAGAGAGACCACAGGTTAAGTGGATAGCACTGACAGATATGCATTGATGTTGATCTTGCTGGCAAAGTTAAGAACTATTTTTGACTTTTCATTTTTAATATGCACAAACCAGCAAGAAGTGAACTGGAAAGTGAATAGCCTTCTCCAGTAACATTAAATGTTGTACTCCAAAAATGTTTTCTTTTTTTTGAAATACGAATACATACATTTGGATAACTTAGCTCATAATATCCCATATGTGAGCTCAAAGTTGAGAGCATCAGTAAAACTATGGTCGATTAAAAGTGTCTAAGTGCTTTCTTGCTTTCTTTTGGCATCTGTTCCACAATAGAGTACCTTACCTTGAAGTAATCTCCCTTTTACTCGTGGGGACCACCACTTTGACTGAGAGTATGGAGTCAGGGGGAGTGAAAGCAGTATCAAAGACTATGGCCAGCTTAAGCATATTTGTATATTTGCATATTTAAACASAGAAAGGAATGGAAAGCATTCCCCCACCCCCTCTTTCCAGTGGCTGTCATTTTAAGCATGGCTAGAGGTAGGATGAGGTTAAAAGTTCAGGAAAGAGAGAGAACACAGAACAACATCCTATGCATTCACTGAAACTACGACAAGGGGCTTAAAACTCTTCCCACGTATTGCCTCATACAGTACTCACCACAAGCAGCCCCCTAAACTGTCTGGCTGTGGTTAGAGTTCATTTCGGAGCCAGGAACGGGGTAGGACAGTGCTGAGCCCAGGCAGGCTAGTGCGCTTTCAGCACGCTTTGCTGGACGGACGGGAGCCGGCATCCGCAGTCCGGGCACTGGCACAAAGCGCCGGCCGGGCCGCGGCATTGCCGTGCAGCCCAGCCCCGCAGCGCGGGCCGCCAGCCCCGCTCCTCCGGCACCGCCGCTCCGGGGCAGCGGCTGCAGCAACCACCGGGGAGTTTGTGCTTGTTTTCTGCACACACTCTCCTCCTCGCAGGGAGCTGCACGTGGGGATTGCTGTACAGCACCATACGGAAAGAATGTGGAAGGACGGCTGGCTTCTCCCAGGCTTGTGAGGAGCTGCCACCCGAAAGCATCGTTTCAAAATGGAAGGAGTGAGTAACTGCGCCTCAGCCACAGCAAACACAGTGTCCCAGCAAGGCAGGGAGACGCCTGCCTGCAGAGCCAGCAGGTATTTGAGGTGGCTTGTACGGGAAAAGGGATCCGCTTGTACTTTACTTGTCGTGGTCTCATCCTTTATTCTGCTACAACTAGAGTAGATTTAATAACGCTCATCAAAAAACAACAAATTATTTCATGCAGCAAATTTTGTTTGTGAGTAAACAACACTGAAACACAGAATTAGGCTTTTAGATATCCCCAGATTTGCTAGCCTTGATGTTCTGAGGTCAGAAATAAAAGAATTAGCATACATTGGCAGCAAGGGAGGCCAGAGCATAGATTCTGTATATTCCTGAGTTTCTGCATTCCCATTTCCAGCAGCACAAACAATAATCSCAGAACCCCTTCCTTTTATTTCTGCTTAATCTGTATGTGAGAAAATACTTTTTAACTTCAATTACTGTCAGGGATTTGTATAGTGTCATAATTCACTGGATTAATCTAATCGTGATCTCAAAACTTTGCATGGTAGCACGTAGCTGCAGCCACTCCAAGCCTTCTTGCAGCTATCAAGAAAACTGCTCTGGGCTCATGAATATCACCAGCTTTGTGGGTCACTYTAAGAAGCCTCATATTCTAGAGGATTCTATTAAAAATTAGTTGATCACTCATCTACAGCTCCCCACCTGCAAACGCCCAGATTTTAGTGGGCACTTTATCTGTTACACTGCTTCCTGACCTCTTTACCAGGTAAGGAATCTGCCAGAATTTAAAAAAAATCAATATTATTGAGGTTTGTGTTCATTGATAAGAGGAGATCTGCTGTACTGAAATAACCACAGTAAGCTTCTAACAGGTGCTGTGATAGTTGTTCCTGGGAGCAAAGATCTAATTCATATGATAATCTGTCATCATCCGGCGTTTCATCCTAACTGATTTTTAATGCTATATTGATCTCAACTTCCATAATTGGCCTCTTCAAATAGTTCACTTTTTTCTTCGCAAAGAAAGGGAAATGCAGGTTTTGTTTCTTTTAGTCTCTTTTACTATCTGGTATATGCTGCCATGGAATTTAATTCTCTGTAATTTAAACGCCACAAAACAAAACCCAACCCAGAATCTACATTTCTGGAGTCTGAATAAAATATAGTCAACTTGCATTTGATCTTGAAATCCTTATGTAAGCCAAGATTTCTTACTTGAAAAAAGAAATAATAAGTGAAGAAATTGAAAGGCTTTAATTTTCCTATCTTTAAAAAGCAATGATTTGATTACTTCATACAAAGGGTGTCACTCCTCATAATATCTCAGCCGGAAAAAAAAAAGATAAAGAATTGTCAATAAAAAAAAAGAAAAAAAAGAAAAAAGGAAAAAAAAAGAAAAAAGAGATGCTTGCAGGCTTTTGTGGCTATCTTTCTGAACAGTTGTATTCTAACCAATATAAATCAGCAGTCACAGATGCAGGAGCTAAGTTAACAAAGACGTATGGTGCTCTGTGACCCTCATCATCCCTGTGCATCTGAAAACAGAACTCAGAACTATAAGGTTACTGTGAATGCGGAAAATGGCAGGCAGTCAGCTCTTTCACCAGACTTAGCAAAATTGTAAGAATAAACAAAAAGAAAAGTAAAAACATGTAACCAGTACTTTGCACACGGATGGGGGAGAGAGGAGAATTTTAGGTCATCTAACAGCTAATGTAAACTACAGGGTGGATTCCTTCCAGATCTAAGCTTGCGATTACATTAATCAGCCGCACTAGAGCTAATGCTATACATTACGCTTCCAGGATTTCAATAGCGGGTTAGAGCTACAAAAGAGGGAAACAGTCCCCAATATTGGGCACACCATTAATAGAAATAAAGAACTGGAAAATAATTGCTGAAACAGCCAGTCGGCTGAACACCGGGGAAATAGTGAGTGAGCAATTATCAGTTCGTAATCGATGTGACCATTACCCTCTTCTCTTTTACAGCACATCTTTTGCACCTGGCACTTCAGGCAAACAGCAGCTGAAAGAGAACTCTGTAACATGTCCATAATAGCCTGCTCCCCTGCCTTCAGGAGCAAGTGGCCATTTCAATGGCTGCAGATGTTTGTGTAAGAATGGACACTGCTAGGTACCATTCTCTGCTAATGCCGGAGTCCTTGTAGTCAACAGCTTGAGCTCTTTAATTCATGATACAGTCTTTATGCTAAAAGGTCTCAAGGAAACACTGATATCTTCTGCTTCAGATGTTCTCTGCAGACTGTGTAAGGGCTGTGTTGGTTTAGAAGGTCACATTGATGTCCTATATTTACTTACAGTAGGGCCTTCACTGTATTTTTCTGATTCTGTCTGCCTGAATGGATATGCATGTTAGCTGTGTAGCTTGCTGAATTTTGAACACAGAAAAAAACCCCAAGTATGTCATAACTGGTTCTCATTAAACTGTTAAATGGAATACTAAAAGGTAGCTTAAAATCAGGTGTGTTTAATAAAGTTATATTTGAATTGGCACACGCATGGGTCCCATGTGTTTTTCAGTTTGCTAGTGTTGCAAGTTTACTATGTGTATTACCTATGCTTAAATGTTACTTCACTCCAATAAAAACAGGCATCATTTACAATTTCTCTCAAACATTGCTAAGTCCATGACCCAATTCGTTAGCTAACTGTTTGAGCAGCCTAACACACCCATCGAATTTACTGAGTCTTGCAAAGTGATTTATGCCTTTAGATTAGATATGGGTTTGGAAGATTAAATAAAACCACACAGGGGCATGAAGTGGGGACTTTCTGTAGAAGATACATTTTTAGTTTGAACAGAACTGTACAGAGCACTCATTCACCACAGTTCACTTTCCTTCTTAAACCTGCAGAAGTTCCAGAAAATAAATCACAGGGAGGAGTTGCATCAATGTAATTAAATAAAAATTCCACAGTGAAGAAATCTGTGTGATGAGATCTGTAGTGAGAAAGAGGGTTTTCATGTTTCTTCATCAACATTTCTTTGGGCGAGAGCACAGACACCTCTGTGACAAGCAGACCTCTGAGTCTCCCAAGAACTCCCTGCCCAGTCCAGGAGTGGGGCTGGAACCCATCCAGGTCTGGCCTCTTCCGATTCTCTGGATGTGCTGTTATGACTCAGGCATGGGCATGTCCCAGCTCTGACACAGATCCCAAAACAGATCGGTATCCCAGCAAGACTGTGTAATACTCATTCATAAACAGACAGCCCTGGCCATGATTTGGTGTCCCTGCAAGTCCAGAGACATTGCAATCCTCAGATATGATAGATCTGTTGAAATAGGAATTTTACAGATTTGCCCCATGCTGCCCTTCACATCCACAGTCAGAGAAACCGCTCCTTGGGTCTGGAACTTCACCATACCTCCACAGGATTTTGTTTGGTTGCTTGCATGGAAACACAACAGTAGGAAACTATTTTACGTAATCTAGCAGTGAGAAAGAGAGCAAAGGAGCCAGCATTGTGGGATCATCCAGCACTCTGGACCCCCATCACGTTGTGCCTAGAATAAACTTTGGCCACCTCTGCTTTACAGAAGCACCAACATGCAACAAGTTTCTACCTTTCTTTATTCAGGAATGAAATGAAGCTGAAATAATTTATTAGGAAAAAAAAAATAATAGAAAATTTGTAAGAATTTAATTTATTAGAAAAAAGAATGTGAATTTTAATCAATAATCATGCCCATGGTAAGATAAATTTATGCTTGCAAAGGCTTCAACAGATGTTTTTCATTGTAATGGCTGGGATCCAGAATCTTTCTACATTCTTATTTTCTTTCCTCAAACTGAAATAAGACCAGAGGTCACTCCAAATTCTTTTTTGTGTGTGTGTTTTTGTGTGTGAAGAAAGTGGACATATGTAAAAAAAAAAAAAATCCCTCTAAATAGGAAAATAAATCAGAAATACCACAAACCAGGACAAACTCAGATTTTCTGAGTGATGCAGACATTTGGAAATAAAAGCCAGCTGAAACAGTAATTTAGAAAACATTGCAACTTCTTTTGAAGTGAGAGTTCTCAATGAGAAAAGCAACTTCTTTGGCTCAACAAAGGTGCAGTGGCACCACGAAGCTCATGCGTTTCCCAAATACTTTAGAAACCCATACAAACTCATCCAAACCAAAAAGGAAAAAATAAACCAAGATATTCGACTSACAAACTAGCCACTAAATGTCAACTGGTTACAGAATGCTCCACCTGCCAAGGCTGAAATCTAGGACAAAGATCCCAGAGGGGTCACAATCCTGCAATCCCTATTCAAACCAAAGGCCCGTTAGCTCTAACACTTCCCTAAAAAAGAGAGAAAATACATATATTATGCAATCAGACTAGAGTAGAATATTTTTTRTGAAAACAAGATGTTTGTAGAAGGTGCCAGGCTGCTAGTCCCAGAAAATAGAAGGCAGAAAATATAGCTGAGGCAGAAGTAGGACTTGCTTGTTCATCAACCTGCCATGACCTGGGGCCAGGACAAAGAGTTCAGTCTCCCTGCCTGCTTAAATCCTGGGCTTGGGAGCTTTCGTAGCCAGCAAGGGTGCTAATTAGAGTCAACTGTGGTGTTGACACACGTGTACCGGGAACCAGGAGGAGACCAACCTCATTTTTACAACAGCATTGCACAGAAAGAGGTTTTGGTTGGTTTGATTTAATGACTTGATTAGAATTTGAGCTGGTAATTTACAAGGGATAGGTGTTGTATCCACTGCCAGTCCTCTAAGCCAGTCAGCTTTGTATAGGATCAAATTTATATAACAAACCAGACTCAGCAGTGTCATAAATGAGGGTCTGAATTTCATGCCAAGTGTAAATGAGTAATAAAGTAGTTACAAAGTAGTATGTCAGTACACTGATTTGGCATTCTCTGTGTGTGCAGAAGCAATTTGGTATGCTATGGGGACAAAATTCAGTCCTGGCATAAATCAATGGGACTCACATCTATTGAACACCAGAACTGAAATAGGACTCAAAGACATTTCAGACAGCATAGGAATTAGTGATGGGGGGGAAATGTGAAGGGCATATGGATGTGGAACAGCACAGAAGTGGAAAAGAGCAGGAAAGAAGCAAAGAGACAGGAGTGTAGAAGGTGAATAGGACCTTCTCTGTTCTATTTGTTGTTCGTTTTCTTCAGCTGGAACCTGAATATCAAATATTTGAATACTTTTTCCCTTGCATCCAAACTGTATGATAAATTGGGGAACAGCTTGGAAACACTTAAAAGCTTTTTAATGATCGGTCACACATGATGAGTAACAATCATTCAGGCCAGTTCTGAACAAGATCCAGAGACCTCTGTGGAATTTCCATCTGCTCGCCACAAAGAGCTACACGGGAATTTGGCCACCAMGTATTCTTGAATCCACAGTGTTGTACTAGAGGTGAACTGAGCCCAACACACACAGGTTTCCCCCCARGTGATAAAAGCACAGTGACACACACACAAAGACACATGGAATAAAGGATCCTGCAAACCTGGGTGAAAGCAGTGAACCACTAAGATGTGAGACTGGTAGCTGAAGGCAGGCATGGTTTTACCAGGTTGCTAAGACAGTCCAATTGCAATTCATTTTGCCAGGCACGGTTGCAACGCAAAAAGCGAGGGAGAGCTGCACGTCTCTGCCACTCCCCAGTATAAAYCGAAGCATTCCTAGCAGTGTTTATACTACTGCACTGTGCAGGCCTGGAGCAGACCAGCAAACAATGGTGTATGGTAGGCATTGCCTAACAGGTTCCAGATTATCCAAATAGTTTGTAAGTGGGCATGAGGGAGCAATGCAGAAGTTCTGCAAATTGTCACCGTACATTTCAGACATTTATAAGCTCTCAGGTGTTGATCACAGTGGTTTATTTATATACTATGTGCACAGTGCTAAGGCCCTTGGCACTAACAGGGAACAGAAAGCAGCTTTTTTGTTATTTTCTGGTTTGCTTTGTTTCAGACTGAGCACTTGCTACTGGTTTGAGACAGCAGGTTTCCATATTTCAGTAAGATCTTATGTCTCTTTTGAACAAATTTCCACTATGCAAACCTCTACACACACTACAGGCATGGCACTTGTCTCATCATTATGTATTAATGCTTTTGGATTATCAAAATACTCTATGATACAATTTCTGAGGCTTCCAGAGCAGGAAACAATACAGTTCAAGATAAGGTATGGGTATGTGAAATCTCCACTGTCAGCAAGCTGTACAATTTCACTGCACTTTTTTGTGCATATCACCTACATTTTGTTACCAAACCCAGTAGGATCTAGTTTACTGTATTCAAATTACATTTAAATTAAGTAGCACAGTATCTGAAAATATTTTGTTCACAGCTTACTGAAAGGATAATGCTTATAATTGATGTGGTAAGCCAAAATTTATTATAATTGTTCACCTGTTTGATCAATATCCACTCGCATACTGTCACTCTTTGTTGGAAGTTTTATCCACATATACTTTGAGAAAAACATTTAAACCACAAAATAATGTCAGGTTTTATCCCAGTGCAAAAGCTCTTTTCTTCTGCATTACTGCAGCAATTTGTAGAATAAATTAAAATTGCTTTTGGGTTCTTAAAATCACTCAGACATAGGCTTCCAAAGGCCATCAGAAACATAAACAAACATATCACAGCACATCACCATCACCCACCARAACACTGGCTGCTGAGATTTGTGAATACTTCCATGGCAACAGGTAAAAATTGACAGCTGAAAGTGAAATGATGAAAAATACTTTGCACTGATATATGGACACATAAGAATTCTTTTAGATCCTTTGAGAACAGAGAGTATGGAAACTCCAGGAGCAGGTCATCTTTCTTGTGGACTAGACTTACCAGAAAAAGGCTGATGAGATTGCCTTTGATTAAGTTCAGGACATATACAAGCCAGTTTCAAATAATATCCAGTGTATCTAGCTCCTGGTAAGACTCCTTTAGAGGAAAAACACTGTGTTAAATGCTGTGTTATCTAAACACTCGCCTGAATTAGAGAGATCTAGGTTAGAACATGCACTACAGTAATCACAAGTTTTTAGCTTGTTAGAGTCTAGGGTAAGGCTTATGCATGAGCACACAGTAAAGCATGTGCATTGCCAGAACTGGGCCAGGAATTGTTGCAGAGCTGCCTTGACTCCCAGAGGGCTCCATACATTCTTGGCCTTTCTTAGCAGTCATACCGATACACAGAGCCAGAAGAAATTGGGATGAAAGATCCTGCAGGATCCTTCCTGACTGGCTCAGTTCTGCACAGCACAAGTTCTGTGCAGGAGTGTACGTGACCCCCCTGCCAGTCTCACAGGTGGTGTTAAAGTTCAGTCATAATGGATAGGACAGGGGAAAAGAAGAAATTGGTTGACATAGAATTATGTTAATCATGGCACCCGTGCGTTTCATTCAAGATTGAAGCTCGGCAGCTGTGTAAATTATCTGTTGAAAAGAAAATAATTTCATGACTAGCTTTGAATCTACTGTCCTTAAGCAGATTTACTTATCAGAGACACACTATCATTTTTTAGAGAATGTAATAAAATTCATTATTTTAAAGCCCTTGTACAGAATTTTAATAAAATATTCTGCCAACCATGCAGCAAAGTTTCAAGCATCCCCTTTAGATCAGACTAGATTTACTCAAGGCTAATGGTTTCTTTTCCTTCACCAAAAAATTTATGTATTACAGGTATCTTGAGAAGTGAGTTCCTGCATCATCAGATTAATTATCTGTTCCCAAATCACTAAATGCCTTAATGTGCACATTGTACCTAAAATCAGAAATATCTTTCCCCTCTCCACCTTATTCTGACTGTAGGTTTGTTGCAGAAGTTGACTGCTCAGGTTTACATCGGGCCTGTTCCTGGCAGGGAGCAGTGGAGGAGTGTACATTAGAGTTAGTTCAGCTTTAGAACACACAGAATTGTGCCACTGGCAGCTGGGGCCCACAAGGTAAGGCGGCCCAAGAATGAAAATGGTGGAAATCCTCCTCTTGCTACCATCTCACACAGTATCCTTGTGAAGGCCACAGGGCAGAGGAGATGCAGTGTCCTGTTTTCCATTACCAGAGTGGGGCATAGTTTGTCAAAGTCTGCCAGGGCTCYCTGATTTAGTTTCACAGGAGCAATCAGCAGCATGTTCTGAGAAAATCTTATCTGCTCCTGGCTATACAGCATCCAGCTGAGGAACAGATGGTACGATCCTTCAGGAAAATGGACATAGATGGGCTGAGGCAAATGAGACCGTTCAGATCTATTTATCTGACGAGAAATGAAGCCCTGAGCTGGCATCAGCCTTTCCTGAGGTGGCAGGGGCAGATGTGAAGATGAGTTGCTGAGATGACAAGATCAAAAGGCATCTAGCCCTGGATGGTACATCTCCATTACAGCAAGCTTGTATGACTCTGGCCMGCTGTCTAGCTGAAATTAGCACCTTCTTGAGGTTTAGTTATGAAAGCTGAAAGCTAGGTAAGACTGGGTGATGCTGGCAGAAAAGAGAGAAATCTGCTGTTAGAGCACCTTTCCAGGGATTATCCACTAACTGGGTTTTGTTAATCTTTTCTGGATTGTTGCCTGTAGCCACAGCAACACCGCTTTCTCCTGTGACCAGGCGAAGTGCTATTCACTCTTTGTTAGTGGGGGTCTGGGCAACAGCTTTTATGATTTGATTATTTCATTTCCTACTGTTGAGCAATCCCTGAAAAAGCTCCAGTGAATAAGGAAGTAACATCCTTTCTGAGGTGTTCCTAAAATTATCTTCATCCTCTGAAGTGCCTGTTCAAGAGGTCTTTGAATACCCCCACGGAGCTGGTCCTTAGCACTGACTGTAGGTGTTTGTTGTAAAGAGAGGCTCCTCAGCTGGTTCCCATCTCTTCATCCCGGTGAAGCAGAGTGGTACACAGGGGTACAGGATCAGACCTTGGAGGCTGCTTTCAGAACTGAATATCTGTGCAGGACATTGCACTAGCAAAGCTCCTGCCTGTCCATGAGCCAATGTGTGCAGCTGGGCTTGRGACTCCTGTTTCGTCATAAGCATCTGGCTTTTCCATTCATATGGATTTATCTGTGCCATGAGGTGGCTGGGGTGGCACACTGAATCAGGCCCTGTCCCCTTTGCTCAGACCCTTCCCTTTTCTGCTGCCCAGCTGGGTAAATGGGGAAGGCAAATGCAAGGGCAGAGATGGGTTTCTCCCAAACAGTCTCACTCCCCTCTCCACTTCCATGGGAAACTAAAGCAATTTAAAAAAAGAAAGAAAAAGAGAGAGAAAAAAAAAGGAAAAAAARAAGAAAGCAGTTGTCTTCTCCCCACAGCAGGAATCGCAGTGTGAACAGCCACTGAGTGACAAAGTGAGAGTAGGAGGTTGGGCTTCACTGTCTTTATTCCTCAGTGCATGGGGCTCACAACAAAGGCCATATGCCCTGATCCTAGACATCTTTAGTCTTTTAAGCAGTCTTCAGCATGCAAGTAGCTCTATTAAGCAGTATTAATTATTCCAGCATATGGCTGTAAAGATAAAAATGAGAAATATCTTATCAGCCCTTTAATTAAAATAGCTATACAGCTAACCACTTATTCAATGTTTGCACACGGGAAAAAAAGATAAATTAATGGTCTTTTTGGTGGGTGAGTGATTTGAAAGGCACTCCTGATTTCTGCACAAGCACTCATTCTTCATGGAGATTGAAACAAGAAAGAAGATTTAGAAAAATACTTGTCAAAGTATGAGGTTATCTGTGAATTGTTCATTTTGACCATTCACTATCAATGACATGCAATTTGTCCCATTAAATATGTTCTACTACCTCAATGGATGAGATAGTTTTATCCAAGAAAGCAGCTGAGGAAGGCTAGGACAGGTTTGTGAATGCCACCAAGTGAACTGCTATTCAACAAAAGAAATGAGACAGATTCTGCTCCTATTACTCTTGTATTTCTAAGGGACTATTCAATGCAAGATTGATCAAGTTGTCAGTTACAAATGACATCAAACAAAAACCCGTGTGGCTTATTGATGAGTTTATTTGCAGTGCTGTGTTTTCTTTTTCAGGTCTTGCTGAAAACCAAAGCATATTGAATTGCTTGACATAATGAAACTGATTCTTTATCTGCCATATTTTGGTACTGAGCAATTTTATAGATTCATTTACAAATGAAGTTCTAAGGTATAGCTCATTTCTCATTTTTCCTCCTTGAAAATGGCAGAACGTTGTATACTTTTTAGAACTCAGTTATACCAATGAGCAACAGAAGCGTCTGATGGGATCTCTTAAATTTTTATTTGAAAATTGGCTCAAGAAACAAACCCTTGATGCAGGAAAGCAATTTTACTCCATATATACATATTGGCACAGGCAGCCCACTTGAGTAGCAAAACCAGTTGTTTAAAATATTAATCTCATTAGTAAAAATAAAGGAAACTATTACTTCTTGTCCTTGCACTTTAAGAAAAATGCTCACTCCAATACAAGAAGACAGAGACCTGAACATTTCAGTAAAAGCAAATGATAAAAAAACCCAATCCCTATTTTGAAATGTGCCTCAAATTTTGGAAAGAAAATACAGCTGGGCCCTCTTCAGTCTAGTCTGTTAACTAACCTCATCAGGTTGAAATCCAGCCCTTTCCTACAAGCACCAGGCTTTTGTAGTGTTTTCTCTACCCACAGTCAGCCGCCCAGCTCACTAAGTGCTTGCATATGCATAAACAGAACAAGGCATCCTTCCCCTGCCTGCCCCCTGAAAGCCTCAATGCTGAAGCAAAGGGGAACCTTTTAAGCAGGGTTTTAATTAGCACCCATTGTTCCCTGGCTGGCAGGACAGGCAGAACGGCCCAGTGCTTTGAAAACGGCTATCGCAGTGGGAATCTAACTTTGCAATTGAATCAATCTGCAAACTCCGCAGGACTTGTACACTGAAAATAAAAAAAAGAAATAGAGGGAGTAGACCAGGGCGTTAATTATAGTGGTGTACTCATACTGCTACATTTAAAGGTCTGTGAGCATTTCTCTCATATATTTTTAAGAGGAAAATAGAATCATATAAATCCAGTAGAGAATGAGACCTGGTCATACAAGTCTAAACATAAAAGTGAAATTCAGCATTAAGTCTACCACTTGATCTTTAACTTCTAGCATCTGTACTACAGATGGTTATTTCTGTAGATGTCTGAAATGGCTAAATGGGAAAAAGGGACTTTGGGAGGAAGATATTATTTGGCTTTAGTAGGCTTGGTATATAATAAGCAGGGGTTTAGGTTTAACAGAAATTCCTCCATTTTCAGTAGAGAGGTGCATGTGTGATGATGCATGACGTGATGCAGCTGTTTCAAGAAAACCAGACTGCAATTATTGACTTGAATACCCCAGATAAGAACTTGTAGGCTATCTTTTCAAAATTGAATGGGTAAAACCTGTCTGACTTTTTTGTGGTTCTGCACCAGCCCAGGCAGGGCTCAGTCCCAGTCATCCTGGCTGGCTTGTGGCAGGCAGGTAATTCACCTAATTGTATCAGCTAGTTATCCTCTTTTCAGGGACCAAACAAAAGTGTATCTTTGACTCTTACTTTAAAAAAAAGATGGAAAACAAACAAGATCAGTGAAAGCAAACTATACCCAAGCTCATTTATCAGTACCATCTAATTGACAGATAAATGGAGACTGCAAAGATTTCTGTCTAAAGAGAACATAGAAAACAAATTAGATGAAATAAAATCTCACCTTGTTATAGTTATGTTTTCGAAAGATTCATTCTGCATATTTGTTTCATTTCTTGATATTCTTTAGGAATGATAGGTCCTCTATTCCATATGAGAGTTTGCACCATGAACAATGCTGTTTTCAGGACAATAGTCACTATAACTCAGAGACAAAAGGACACTCCAAGCAAAAACCTATCAGTTAAACTTCGGACAGAATAAAATAATTTTAAAAACAAAAATAAAAAATCATTGGGAGTAAACCAGTGTTCTTCAAAAATCTGATTTATGTTGATTTCTGCAGTCAGTTCTACAAGGAATTGTGTCTACTTTCAGTGCCAAAAAATACAATAAGGTTTTCTTATTAGCACAAGTTTTCTTACTGATGTCAGCTGAGGTTCCTTGACATCAAGATGAGGGAGCAGTGAAAAGGCCTGCTCTGAGGAACAGATATATTTATGGACCCTTTTCAGCTGCCTAGAATATGATCTAAATCAAAACATGGATGTAGCCAGGAGCAATTTGGGAGCTACATGCAAAGCAAACCTCCTCTTGATTTGAAGAACACTCTTTTAATTGCATGTTAAATATATCTTAAAAGTTCACAAGAGCTGGCAAGGAAAGCTTTCACGAGTTGAAAAGTATCAAAAATAAAAGTTTCTAAGTAAAGGCAAATAGAAAAAGGAAAATCAGCTCTTTTTTTCCATTCCTCTCTTTTCATTCAATGCACAGGATGGGCAGAGTTCAAATAATGAGCAGCTACACAATATTTGTGCCCAGAGGCCTTATTTACTATACACAATTCATATCCTGCTCTGAAGATGGAGTTATTAAATTCCCCATGAACTTTTTCATGGCTCTACTCACAGTATTGTATCTAAGGGCTTTGTGAACAAAATGAATTTATTTTTACAGCATGTTTCTGAGGACAGGGACACATTGCAACGGGAAAGTGTTATCATCCTTTCATTGAGGAGGAACTTTAGGTCAAAAGACCAAAAGGATTTTGGCCATATAATTTAAAGAAGCAGGACTTGATATTTTTGACCTGATACTTTTTCACATTAAGAAGAGCTTTATCTATTTGAAGAATTAATTACTTTGTTTACTGCATCTCCAAGAGGGAGTATTTTTTCTCTATAAATCTGCCCACATCCCTCCAGAAAGGCATGCCAAAAATAAGTGACCATTTGAATATTTTTGTCTTCATTGAATGGTCAAGAATCATAGAGCAACCCCAAATTTAACAACAGGGTTAATTTCCCCTTCTTGCCATTCCTTCTTGCCCTTAGCAAATCGAGAAGTCTCACAAACAGCAGTGTCTTTGTTAAATAATTTTGATTATACCTCAGAAGAGGTGTAGGTTCTCTGTACAGAGCAGATGATGTCGTGTGGGATAACAGTAGAATCAAGACCATCTGGATGCCTTTACATTTAGGCACCTATTTTACAGTTGAGAACCAAGCTCCTCCATTGCCAAGGAAGAGAGATAAGTGCCTCCAAAGGGAAATTCTGGACACCTCACTGGAGTAGAAGGCTAGTGCCAGTCAGTGTGACTTCCCCTGGATGCCCCTATGAGCCCATTGAATTGGAGTAGGATGGGGTTGTGTACCCAAAGTGCCAGGTTGTGGTACTTGAGAGAAAGAAATCAAGCAGGCAAACTGCCTTCTGGCATCTTTCTTTGCTTGGCTTTGCAACATTATAGTCTTCCAATCTGGTATTTAAAATAGAAAATACTGTGGGAATTTACTTCCCTTCTGTTCTCATATCAAAACCTGTGCTGGACATGCCCAGAGCTGAAAGGCTTAGTGCCATCACAGCAACTACTGATACTTGAGGTGTGGAAAACTGCTTGCTGCTATGGGATCTGCACCAGCCGGAGCATATCCAGCGTGAGCAGTGTTGTGGGATGCAACAGCTGTGTCCTGCCTGTAGGCAGGTGAGACTCAGAAGCACTGGGGTTTTTTCTTAACCCCCAGAGAAAGGTGTGATGGGGTGGGCTGTGCACAGACCTCCGTCTATTCCCTCATTTTGTCTACCCTGCATCCCATGCAGGCCCAGTTACCTTAGGTCCAAATCTCCTGCCCATCCCAATCCCTCTTGAGGTATTATTTTCCAACCAATTTCTTTCCCTCTTTAATTCCTATTGCTATCTCTTTCTAGTTTTCCCGTTGCTGCTCAACTGTACAAGCCTTTTTTATTCTTTCATTTAAATACAACAGCTTCTTTTTCCATGTTGCTGAGACCTGGCAGGAAAGCCTTAAGGACATGGTTAAATGGATTTCATACCCTAAACAGCCCCAAACAGTCTATTTCAATTACATATCCAACTCAAGTGCAAAAATATTCTTTGGAAACAGAGTTACCAAAAGCTTAAAAAGTTTCAACTGAAAGTATTTAAACTACATTTTAAAAAGACTTAAAAATTGGCTGGATTTGGGCAACAGAAAAGCAGAGCCCTCTCCCGACACAAGGCTGGCCTGAGTCACTTCACTTTATGTCAGAAACGTGTTGTTTTGTATTATACAGGGTGGGGTCCTTTCATATGGGCAGCTGAGGGGAGTTTACCTCGGAACACCCTATATGAGAACATCATTGTTTTAGAAAGCTGGAGAACTTTTAGCTGAAAAGCATCCCACCTCTAATGTTTGATGGCTGAGACACTGTTTGAGAATATGGGACATACATGTTTAAATCCTCTGGAGGAGCAGAAAATTGATTTCAGCTTTCCAGTTCCGGTAGGCTCTCTGAAAAAAAATATGGGAAGTTACCAACCCATAACTTCTTAAAATTCCCCTTCGTTGGCTTTCCCCAATCAAACGCTAATTAGGAAAAAAMCAATTTTTTTGGGTTACCTGCAGTCCAAATTCCAAAGGTGTTTTCTATCCTTTCTCCTCTCTTCAAGGATAATTCAAATGTTAGGGGAACCTATGATTTCCCACAGGAAGTGACATCTACATGCAAACCCGGTTCATATGGGACAAAAAAGACTTTTACAGCAATTCCAATGAACCTGATTGGGAAAATGGATTCTAACTCAATACTCGAGAACCTTAAGAAAGGAGGAGTGGAGACAATTTCACAAAAAGCAAATATTTCAGTCACAAAATAATTTGTTGAAAACCTGTTTTCCATAGGAAAATAGAAGCGATGGAAAGTGTTTGACCAATCCTAGTAACTACCCTAGTAAAATATGCCTTAACATTGAATTTTACTTTTCCCACCTGAAACACAGATGCACCACTTTTCTTTCTGTCTTATATTTAAATTTTTTCTATCACATTGTCTGAAAGTAAAGAAAAAAATCAAATAATATCCCTATCTTTCCTTTGGGAGAAAAAATGCCAAAGAATTTTTCACCTTTAGTTCTCTTAATACAGATGGCAACACATGGCTTTAAAAGTCAAAGTCACATTTAGCTAGCTGTCATGGTGAATGAAAACACATAGGAAATTGGGCATATAGCATGTAATTTGACTTTCTGGGAGAAGTAACATASAAGAAACCCTGTCACGAAGAGCCTGTGTTTAGCCAACCCCTGGTACCTTTAACAGTCATCTTTTTGGCACTCGTGTTTAAACACAGTAATGAACCTTTTCCTCTCCTCAGCTGTAAATCAATACCACCAATGTGTCCCTCAAGAAAATCATTAACAAATTTTATAAATGCCTGACCAGTCAATAGAAAGATTTCCATTTCAATTGCCCGTGGAAAGAAACAAAACTCTTTTTGCAACACATTCAGAGCAAGTTCTGGTTGTGTATTGCAACTGTTTTCAAGATACGTATTTAATAAGGCATAACTGACTCAGTGTGAAATGTAATTTTTTTTAAAATAATAATAATTTATGTATCTGAGAGTTCATAAGGCCTGTTTTCTCCAAAGATGGAGTTCAAATTAGCTAAAAACAAAAATAGGGAAAATGCAATTTCTAGACAAATCTTTCTTCTTTTTAAGTACCTTGAAAGGATACCTGAGAAAAGCTTTCTTAGCAAAGTATCTGAACTAGTGTAGATTAGGTTCCCCTAGAGGAACTGTTCTGGTAACTGCCTACTCTAGGTATTAAATTAAAAAGCTGCCTTGGAGAGCACAGGGGTAGCTTTATGAGGAAAGGGCAGTGATAGGCATCAGCTGAGGAAATACCAATATACAGTTGCTGCTTGAGTGTTCTCTAGAGGCTAAAAACCATTTGAAGACATCATAAATTGGAAAGTGAGACAGTTTGAATTTTCACTGGTAAAGTTGAGAAAAAGAGCACTTGCTAAAAAAAAGACAGAAGAGTGCAATTTTTACAGAGCAGTAGAGCAGTTCACAACAAAGTCCTTCTCCTTGAGGGACCRTGGCAGGCTTGAGAGATGGTCCCGTGAGAACCTCATGAAGTTTAACAAGGTCAAGTGCAAGGTGCTGCTTATGAGCTGGGGCACTCCCAAGCACAAACGCAGCGTGGGTGGAGAATGGATTGAGTACAGTCCTAAGGAAAAGGGATGAGGCATCCACAACTTCCCTGGGCAACCACTTCCAGTTCTTTGCCACCCTAATAGGAAGGATTTTCTTCCTAATATCCAATCTAAACCTGCCCTCTTCAGCTTAAAGCCATTCCCCCTTGTATTATTGCTACGTGCCCTTGTGAAAAGTCCATCTTTAGGCTACCTGCAGCATCCCTTTAGGTACAAGAAGGTGCTCTAGGGTCTCTCTGGGTTTCTAGGGCCTAATAATGTCTTTCAGTCTTTCTTCAGGCTGAACAACCCATCTCTCTCAGCCTGTCAATCCTCTCATTTTGCCCCCTGCCCTCACAAGAGAGAATGTTGAAGCTCTATGACAACAGCTCCTTCCAACTTACTTGGCAGTTTGGTTTGTCCTCTGCTGTTGTAAGGTGCTTAAACCTTCATAGTGTGCCCCAGCCAAACCATCTTTAGTTATTCTTACCAGAGCCCTCAAGATGGGACCAAGCTGGGATTACCCTCACCAGCTTCACCTGGCCTTTCACCTTCAGCTGCAGCACATCAGCCCCAGGAAGGTTTTTAAGCTCCAGTCTGAAGGATCAGAAGGGATGAAGAGGTGTGTGGGCTTATATCTGCTTCCTGTCTTTTGCTGTTGTATTGTTTGGATTTCCTGGACTAACTTGGCTGCTGATTGTTGAAGGAGGTTTGTTGTTGTCGTTGTCTTGACTCTGCTTGTCTAGATTGAGAGCCCCACCTGTTAGAGCTCTCAGGAATTCATCAAAGACTAAAAGGTAAACTGTGCTAAATTAGAAAAGAACTGAGACAGAAGAAGCTGTTAACAGAATACCAAGACAGCAAGAAATAGGTAAGAAGGACTGTGTCACACTGGATTAAAACCAGTCAAGTAACGTGTGATCGTGTGCACAGCAGTAGCAAAATGTATATGTACTGTATGATGAATGAGTTGTAATGTGTATAAGAAAGGTATAAGTAGAGCATCATGTATAAGTAGTCTGTTATGTATAAGCAAGTAAAATGTATAAGTAAACTAACTGTATGAATAAGTTGTAACATGTATAAGAAAAGTATATGTAGAGTGTCATGTATAAGTAGTGTGTTAAGTATAAGCTAGTGAAATGTGTAAGTAGAGTATTATGTATAAGTAAGGAAAATGTATAAGTAATGTATTAAGTAAAAGTTGTGAGATGTGCAAATAGAGTGTATTTTAAACAGTAAGAGGCTTCTGCGAAATCATGTTGATTCTTAGTTCAGAAGTCCGGTGCTCCTGCACTCTGCTTCTTAAAAAATGATTCAAGAGATAATCTGGCACCATATTTATGTAGGACCATGGTAGCTATAAAGGGACCCTGATTACTAGGAGTACTTCTTAAAACAATAAAACTCAGTATTCCTAGATGGAGTAAAACAGGGAATGAAGAGAAAAAGTGGAATGCAAAAACAAACACCAAACTGCATTTTATGATGAGACTGATTGAGAAAATACTATTTTTGAAGGCGGGCTCACAATTCTGTATCTAGCTCAGTATTTTAATATAGAAGTGATGAACCCCATATTTTTCCTGGTTACAAGGAGTGCCACAGCTGACCCATGGTTGTGCAAGAGAAATAACAAAGCTGGTGTTCATGTGAATTCCCTGAGCATGCAGAGACAGAGCAAAGAATGAGCAGGTTTAAATGATAACATCTAGTGACCCCAGAGCACCCTAAGTGGGCAAAAGAAAAACAAGAAAAGAATGAGAACAAGGATTTCTAACAGCGGTGGCAAATTCCTTATTAATGTGTGCAGACTGCCTCACGTGTGGTAGTGACTTTGGAGCACTGCTTTCTGACAGCTTGTGCCAGAGCCGTTTTGTAATGTTAAAAGGCTAATTAATCAAGAGGAGGGAGAAGGGAGCCAAGTAGACTGCTGTAATAATTCCACTTAGTCTTGTAATACTTTCTATCATGCGCTGCTCATAAACAACAAAGGAAGAAATTTCGTCACGCTGTCCTATGCCATACGACCACTCAGAGAGAAACTCTTACAGATGTGTGAGTACAGAGCAGGGTCCTATGGCTGCTGCTGGAAACAACTAAAAATGCCTTTTGGTTTGGGCRCACTGAACATAGCAAGGGTCTGTTTCATGATATCTCTGTGACTAATATGGGTGTAGGTACCATAGATAACTAGTAATTTCTGTAGTACAGAAAGTATAGAAAAAAATCCTTTACACAAAGGCAAAAATAACAGTTAATTTCTTCTAAACTGTACATGTCATGTCTCTTTCCATATTTTTAATATCCTTCAACAGTGACAGATGTCATGGGTTGCAGTGTATTCTATTACCATCCTCATGAGCTGTTGAAACCAGGTGGGGGAGTGTTTCCTGGCCTCCTCCCTCCGAACTATCTTTCTGTTAATGGCCCATCAATGCTCTGCYGCATGACYCAGAGATAACTYCCTCYGGACTRTCTTCTGTTAATGAGYCCATCWMCACCTGGCCTCATGACTCATCATCCCATTGTGAGATGCTCCGCCCAGAGGGAGGAACCAAACGTTCCATCCTGGATATAATCTGAGATTCTGAGTATGACGAATCATCCTTCCCACTGGATTCCCAGAGGACAGGACCTACATAGTCACCACTGGATTTTCTGAGGAAGAGCAGACCCTTCTACCAGACCACTGCTTCGCTAGAGCCACATCCATCACTTCAGGAGGACTACAGCCACCATCTTATTGGACTGCTACCACCACCCTGATTAACAGGGTGTCAGGTTGTATCTTGACTTTTTGTCAGTTTAACCCACTGTTTTCTGCCTTTTTGTTTAATTTCCCTATTAAATTGTTGTTCTGACTTGGTGCCTCCTGCTGGTTTGTTTTCAAACTAGTACAACAGAGAAATCATTACAATTCTGCCTGTGTGGTATTCAGGAAAGGGCCCAGATTCTCCAAGGACAATGTGCTTCAGGTGTTTAAGTGTGACAAGAGGACATAACCCTGATATTAATTGCTCGTCCAAAGTGACTACTTCTTCCAGCAGCTGCAAAAGGAGATAGTTAAGCTTCATTAGCTAAATCCCAACTCTACTTTGGATGCTAATAAAGGATGTGGTGTAGCTGTCAGACAGTAATTTTTCCTCCTTGAAATCAATACAGCATAAATTGCCTGAACACTGGGACTCTGGTCTGAGGGGAAAGTCTTTATAGGTGAAGTGTGAGATCAGTGCACAACTTTTCATCTTTCATCCCGGCAATACTATTTCTGCATGGTACTTTCAACCATAGGTAAAGAAAGGCCTCTCCATCAAGAGAAAAAAGATAACCATGGAGAGAAAAAAAGTAAGAGCATTTTTGTTGAAAATGGAGATGTGATGAAGAGTTTGTGCAGGACACAAGAACACGAGGATAACATGAGCAATGAATCAGAGAGCATGGGCTAGGAAACACATCTCATGGAGGCACAAGGACTGTTGGGGACCAGGATGCAGATGCAGGAGCAGTTGTATTGGGATTAAATATACATGGGTAAAGAAATCAAAATATGTAACTTCCTTGTTCCCAAGACTTATTGATAAAAAATATTCACTGAATGGGCACGTTTCTGGTCATGTTGGCATGAAACCAAAATCCAATTACTGTTTAAATTAATAGCTTGCAAAACAAAGCATTTCAGGCAAAATCTGCACATAACACCAACATCAGCATATATAAATTAAGACAGAGCACATGTACAAAGTGATGTCAACTGTTGGATAAGAAAATCTTTTCAAAAGACAAAATTGCTATGAGTTCTGGCTATTGCAGAATTATAAACCTAGGACATATGTTAGAATGGCATTCTGAAATCAAGTTAGAATAGTATCTTGAACAGCAATCTTCCTGGAATAATTTAGTGTCAAAGTAGGTAAGCAATAAAACATAAGTGTTCACTACAAGGCTGTGACAGAAGGGCTAATATAATCCATGGATGTGTAAATGTAGGAAAAATGAGTGGCATCTTCATTTTTCTCTATAGCAAAGATGAATTTATTAGAAAGGAAGATATATTGGAAAAAAATCGGGCTTTTAAAAGCAGAGGCACGGACTTATTCAAAAGCCATAGAAAATACCCTACTGGGAGAGACTTAAATACTTCAACTGATTTAGTCCATTAAAAATAAGACTGAGAGACACTTGACCACAGTACAATTATAAAAGAAAATTAGAGGGTCCTTCACAGTCAAGAAGGAGTGATAAAGGTTAAATGCTAAAGCTGGACATATTGGTATTTTCATACATGTACATTTTGACTTTTCATACAAAATGAGTGATCAGCCTCTAAAACAAGAGAGATTTTGAAACTTTTGCTGGTTGAAATCCTCATATTTTTCAGAGAGGTATTATTTTCTTGTGTGTGTGTTATGGACTAAGGCTAGAACAAAGAAAAGAGAAATGCCGTTTTCACAGGTAAACCAACACATGGTACACTTAGTCAAAGCTGAAAAACTGTGGAAAACAGCATTTCAATTTTAGATGTTTTCTCTATTTTTAAAACTTAATGAAGGTAGATTTGACCCAAAGCTATAGGGCTTCTGTCAAGCTGAATTGTATCTTTTGTTTCATGTACTGCTTTACCAACATGTTTTGTCTAGCTCTATTCAGCTCAGAGGTAATACTGTGAGATTTAGTGTCTTTGATTTACAGGCCTGATGAGACAGTCAAATGATCTTGCCAAATTTACAGTCTATAAATCTATCAATTTATTCTTATTAACAAAGGAACTTTGCAAGTTGATGTTTATCTACTGAGGTTTAATAACKTCTTCTTTTCCTAACAATAATCAATGGATACATTTTCTCATATATTTCACTTCATTAGAAAAATATGCTGTCTATCTGCTTATCTGAACTTCTGGAAAAGCACATCCATTCATGCATAAACTATTCAACAAATTYGAAAATAAAGCTTTATGTTTAAATTAGCATCCCACAGTCTCATTCTGATGATTCCCTGTCTTCCCCATAAGTGACATGAATTGTAATACTGGATAGTGTGKACTAGTCTTTTAATGATACCACATCCTTTGAAGCAAAAGTAGTTTGACAAAAGTGTCATCAGACTTGTGGGTACCCTGGCAGCAAATACTGATGCTTCCCATGAGAAATTTTCTTACAAACCTGAAAAGCAGCAGGAAGAATTTGAAAGCTGGGAAATGCAACACTAAACACTTGGCAAAGTTCTCTTTTTATACTTAAATTCTGCTCTTCAAGATACCCCTCTGTGAGACAATGCAGGCGTCAGACTTCGCTGTCTGTTATTGGAAAACTGGGTTGCCTAATCTGTATAGGCAGAAGGCATAGCAGAGTTGAGGAGTTTCTATGGAGATGGGAATTGGTGAGGAAGTGCATTTTCTCCTGATTCATCCTGTCTTCCTGATTTCATAAGGGGCCATTATAGCCATTTATCTCTCTGAAAAAATGGTGAAGTCTTTGGAAGCAATAGCAAAAGCAAGGTTTAAGTTTCACCTCAAATGAGGATGTCTGGTCTATTTTCACCAGGTCCAGCATTTCAAAATATAGTTCACAACAGGTTTTGGTTCTTAGACCTGACAGTGTCTGCTAAATATATATAAGCTTGTAGGCTGGTTTTGACACTCAGTAAGAGGTAATAGAAAATAAGAAGCATTTTTTCAAGTAACAGTAATCTCATTAACGCTAACCATGCTATCAAACAATTGTACCCTACTCAAACTCCCTGCAGAGCAAGTCTGTTGAACACAACTTATTTTTGATAAGTACGTGTCAATGCCAAAAATGTCTGAGTTACTAACTAGGGCACACAAGCATGCAAATTAGAGGTGCTTTCCATCTGTATACTTGACTGGAAAGTTTGAGTCCGATTTCTCCAGTTTCAGAATATATAGGGTTACTCAAACTCTTATTTCCCTGTCTCCTCTGCCTCTTCCAGGGAAGTTTTTTTTAGGAACTGAAATTTGTAACTGGAAAAGGAAATTGTTTGCAGGAAGAGAGTTCTACAAAGCTGGATTTTTCTTTTGAAAGCCATTTGTTTGGCTGCTGTTACTGTGCTTGGATTTGAGGCTCTTCCCTTATCTACATATGTATCTTTTGAGAAACTGAAGGACTGGGGAGAGGAGTTAAAACATACCTTGATGGAGTCATCAAAGAGAAATACATGTCTGGCATCAATTTAGCTCATTTCACAGATATAATATATGTGGTGGACATAATATATGTGTTGGGTGACACTCATTTTCAAGGGCTTGTAAAGAAATATGTTTCCCAATTTGTAGTCTTATACGTAAGTTTTTCCTTTCAAATCCGTAAAGACCARATGTTTTTTCAGGCTTTGCAGCACAAGCTGAAGAGGCTGAAGGGAGCCCTTTGCCTTCCTCCCCCATGCTCTCCCCCTGCAGCAGTGGTGCAGCAGAGTGGGATGTGACACTGATCCTGGCTCCTCTCGGAGAGCACCAGTGCTGCCCCGCACCCCCACGGGCTCCTTTATTAGCACTCCCAGCTCTGCGAGCACGTTCGATACGCTTTTGAATCTAAGCTTGATTTATTTAATAAAATAGGCTTTGCAGAAGAAAAATGTGAAAGTCCCAGTGGGAAGGAGGGAGGTGAAGGGACGAAGCCCACAGAACTGCAAATTCCGGTCCACCTCGCTGAAAACTCACACCAGAGCTCAGGGAAGGTAAAGGGCTATCACAYTAAACAAGTTCCTCAAAAAGTGGAAGGAGCAAAGGTTAAGAATTTCCATAAAACCATGTAAATCTTGAGGACAGGAGTACATATGTGTATCTATAGATACATTTCTCACAATGACAGATAACCTGATCACAGTAGTTTTTTCTGAGCTTATTCTCAACTTGCACATCCCCCTTGGTTTTAAACTTTTGCAGTATTGTTTCATTTCAAATAGAAGTGTGATTGTAAAATAAGTTTAGATAACACAAAATAATCCATATATATTTCAAGGAATATAATTTCATAGTTTACTTCAGTGTGCAGAAACAATAAAATTGTGGAACATTCAGCTCACATTAATAGCAACTAATACTTCTTTACTGTTTCCAGTAAAACAGATTCTTTTTTAATACAAAGAAATGATTTTATACTGGGGCATTTTCAAAAGCAGAGAGGAAACAAAGATTATGACCACTGGTCTTATTACTAATTCATAGATTCAGAAGGTACTATTTTCAGTGTAATAGTCTGTGTGTGTTTTAGGCAAACATAATAAATCACTGATTTTTTACTTATTAAAACATTTTTCTTTTGGCTCTATTTACTTCAGATTTTTACAATTACACAAAAAGATTTTGAAGCTTTTCTAAATTAGATTGCTACCTTTCCCTTCTTTTTAATAAATCAAAGATACTTCAACTGTAGTAGGCAGACAGTGGCTTTTTTGCCAGATCCATTCTCTCTTCTTCCCCTCTCTTCACAAGCCAATTCCTCAGCTTGCTTGCCAGGACAATTCAGGAGCCGTGTTCTCCTTGGGCGATGTGTATCACCTCAGCATTTTGTGGTTATACACATTTTACAGACTAAAAGATGCCGGTAAGCCATTACTAGTTTTTTGCTTGCATGTTTGTTTGTTTCTTGGGAAACAGGGACAGCAGGCTCATTAAAAGTTACACAAAAATCAGCAGGTCAGCAGGGGAAGAAAAAGTATACAGGAAAGTCTGACCTCTAGTAGATACATTCACAGTAATATCACAGCACCTTTAAAGAAAAGAAGGTGTCACTACGGTGTTCAGACATTGCTTTTGCAACCTACACACCTCCTATTCTAAGAAGCTCTAGTTTCCTACAGCTGTGACCCAGGACARTCCCCAGTCAGGGGCAGAAAATGGGGGCAGAAGGTAAGGGAGGGGAAATCCAGAACAGGGCAGAAGGTGAGTATTGCAGATGACAGAGCTGTATGATGGTGCCTAGTAATCTTGATATCAGATAATACCATACCATTTTAGAATCACTTCATTTATTATAATAGGTTTCATTATACAGATGCATACACATTGCTGTCTTCTATTTTTCACATGCAATTATGAAAAAAAAGTCTTCTAGTCTTCACATGCAATTATGAAAAAATGTCTAATATTGGATCTTGATGCAGCAGCCAAAACATATGTCACTAATCCAAATTTATAATCAAATTGAAGGAGCTAGAAGGTGTAAAATTAGTTGTTACTTCCTATAATTTCTTCAGGATGTGACACCAGAAAAGCCAAAGCAATAACAATTCTTCTAGTCAACATGCAGGAACTATCCATGGAAAAAAATTAAAGCAGTCCATGCTCCAGTCTGATTAAAGATGTGCGATGTGAAAACATACTGCAAATAAGCCAAACTCTGCTATGCATGACTGAGAGCAGTTAAATGGACACGTCTCAACTATACATGTAAACATTTGTAACAAGAGCTAAATGTCATCAGGTCCTGTGTTTCTGATAAGGTGTCAGTTTTAGAAGACAGAGTATCTCATCCTTTTGCGATGAGCAAACTCTTGAGGCAGCTGCTGTCCTTTATGCCCGTTTCATCTCTGCCAGACTAGAGAAGTGTTTGTAAGAACAGCAAACACCAGCAAGAAGAGTAGGCAAAAGGAGGAACTACAGCTCTAAATGTGGCAGAGGCTGGTTCCTGGGGCTCAGTGAGGTATTTCTGCTGCCTGTGAGCAAGGGGAATGCCTTCTGGATCTTCTTCCAGGGAGGTATTGGGGGAAACCCAGCAAGGGAAATGCACAGCAACTTGCCCGAGTTATGCCCAGGCTTTCCAGTTCCCTTTGTATCATCTCTTTCTTCTGTATCTTCTTTCTCAGCTACGACTTTTAACAGCTTCTCCATCCATCTATCTTTTCTTATTTCTCCTTGCTGTTCCATGTCTTCACCCTCCCTCACCTTTCCATTGGTGTATTCTCCTCACAGTCTTTCACTCCTTCACTGCCCCTCTAAACATACCATCTTTCTGTTCCCTTCACTTTGCCCTTAAACCTCTACTCTGACAAGTCTCTTTGCCTGTATAGTTGGCAAGCTCTTCAGGAGAAAACCACTGGGTCTTCTGAGACCACGTTACCATGAAAAATAACAGTAGATCTTTGATCAGTGAGGTTTTGAGCCAGAGGAGGTCACACAACTGAGCTTTGGGAGCTCCTGATCTGGGGTTTATGCTGGCTCTGCCAGTGCTGTGAAAACAGGCTGTGGTTGGTTTGGTACCACAGTGGATGGCTGGGAGAAGCATAATTTCATACAGCATCAGCGTTTTGGCTCCTGTGGCTCTGGTGCTTTTGATCCCGTAGTGTGAACCCTGAAGCTGGATTTATTGTGCTCTTGAATGACAGCCCAAAATTGTGGGGCACCTAGCAAGATGAAGTTTACCTCCGCTTGCTCCTCAGGCACTTTTGGAAGAAGCATTATTTTATTTCTAACAGTAATAGTAGTAATAATATTAATAATTACTCTGGTTTTTAAGCCAACAGCCATTCAGGTGGTGCCTAAGTTATTGAAAATAACCTGGAAACCTAATCAACTCAAACCACTCTCTCCGCTTCCTGGAGGGGAAGGCTTCTACCTCCAGCATGGTGCTAGAGAAGGTGATGAAGTTTCTGTGCCTGAGCTGCTTTTATATACCAAGCCCTCTTGAGGAGAGCAGGGCCACACTCTCACATGGAAATCAGCCAGACCATGTATTTGTCCCAACATGCTTGGAAATTACCAGGAAAATGAAGGTGGAAGATTGCTCCCTGTCTCTCGAGCTGCTTCACTACACTGAAATCTGTTGATCAAAATTTCACCATCATTTCCCTGCAATAAATACCAAAAGCCTATAAAAGGCTACAAACATTGCGTAACAGGAAAAAAAATTGAACTAAGAGCCCGGCAAGATTAGCTGTACTGACGCTGTGCTTGGAAAGGAAGCTCCTGACTAGGTGGCAGAGCATCCTGTGGTTTCAGCCTGCTGGGATTCAATACTTGTTTGAACACAGAGCTGACCACAGAGCTTACTGCTTTCAGCAGATCTCCTTTCCTCTAGACTCCCATACCTCTGTCCAGGGTCACTGAACAGAGCTGGACCATCTGTGCCCTGTGAGGTCTGTGGGATATCTGTGACTGCCAAGCACATGGTCCTGGCAATCTGCAGCTGGCCCTGGTAGGCAATCATGTTAGCTAAGAGACCTTGACAAGGGGACAGTGCCTCCTTTTTCCGTTCTGACAATAGCTCTGCATGGGAGGGGGGAAGAAAAGAAGACAACAACAACATCATCAACAGCAAAAACAATGACAACAAAATCCAGAACCAAAAAGGGGTCTCCGAATCTAATCTGCTGTAGTGTCAATGACATCACATGGTGTTGAAGGCAAATGAACTTAACTGTGCTCAGCACATAAAAATCAGACTTTTCCTACGACTGAGGTATGAGTTGCTTAACCACAAACCCCAGAATCTGTGACAGTTCAAGCACAGTCAGATTTTATGTGTCTGAGTTCTTGGACAGCTGGATCTTTTTTGGCTGGGTTGCACTGTGGGCAAAATTAATTGCAGTCCTTTGTCATATTACCTTTGCTGAGGCGTAATACCCTCCTTCGAGGGGGAAACAGATGACCTGAGGGAATAAGCTGTGGCATAGCTCAGAGCCACAACAAATTCTAAGTAACCATGAGCTTTTTCTAGTATGTACCTGCATCTGAACTGTGGTACAAAGTACAATGGGATTTAATAACTGCCATCAAATTGGCAGACAGCACTGCTCCTAGAGAGGGTCCATATATTTAAGAACTATGCAAATTATGCAGTATGCATGTGACCAAATTCTTTGTAGAGGAAAATCCCTGGGACTGTGTTAAATTAAATAGGATTATGGCTTTCACTAATCTGTATCCAGTGTGACCATACAAGGGTATTAGTTTGATAATATTTAAGGATTTAGCTCTACAGCTGCAGCAATCAGCTGTCTAAGCTCAGCGACTGTGTTGTCAGTGAAAACCTTAACTATTAAAGAGGTTATTATTTACATTGCCCGAATTAAACATGTGACACTCACCGGCTGGCAAATTAAGCACAGGAAAGTTATGCATAGGTCAAGCCATTTTTTCCTTTTGGAATATGTAGAAAGAGCAAATGGTGTGATGCGACTCCTGTGAGCAGCACTGCTGAGCCCTGCTCTTCTGAAGCTGTGGGCAGTGCTCCCATCAGCTCGGTGGGAGTGGACACAAACCAGTGTGATGCTACCAAAAACCTCACCCTTTCGCCCGAAGCCTTTTCCCTGAGTGGTGCAGATGGATTTTGAGATTATTTAGCAATAYAGCATGGTTCCTAACCTGGAAGCAGTACTTGTCAACATGGTATTTGTTTGCCAGGAGTTACAATGCTCAGCTGTCTCCAGTCACTGAAATCAGAGGTAACTGTGGTATATGCTGACAAACACTTTCATTGTAATGGCTGTCTCCAAAAAAAAGCAAACAGGTAACTGTCTTCAAGTCCATTTCTGCACAATCACACACACGTGCATAAAAATATATATATATATATATGCTCAACGGGAAAATATTAAGAGCCCTCTCAAATGTAAATCCTAGTAATGAAATTCAAAAAACAATCAGAGCAGGAAAAAGATCTAAGCCACAGCTCAGTTTAAAAGCCATAGAAATTTTCCCACTGATTTCAGTGAATCAAAGATTTTCATTACCTGTATTTAAAGTAATATTATTTCAGTAAATGGATGGCATAATCAGACTATTTTTCTATTTTTTTACCATATGGTATTGTGCTAAAGCTATAAGAAGTCTAATATTATACCTTCAATTATCTTGTATGCATGGAGACTTTAACAAAAATAAAATAAAACTGATAATCTGATTGCTTGAAATGACTCTTACTCCAGAAATGGGTTAAACATGAACACAATACCTTTTTCATTAGGATGGTGTTCTTAACGTATTCAAATCTGCAGGTTTTTAACAGGAGAGAAAAAATTTTTTAGTATTTCCATTGCTTCTACAGCCAGCACAGCTAAAATAAACCAATATGTTTAGCATCTTCTCACACCTCTTTTGTTGTTACTCTACCTGAAGGTCACAATTTTAAAAGAGACATCCACATAAATCCTATTGAGGATAACTGCATGATTATAGCGAGGGCTGCAGAATGATCACTCATAAAAATACAGAGCACAAAAGATGTAGTGGGTTGATTCYTTACCCCCTGACAAGGCTTGCAGGACTGCCAGGACAAAATATCCTTTGTGTTTCAATGGAACAGCCATGCAGCGAAGGGCAGTCAAGGACACAAGCATAGCAGAAGCCCAGAGCACCCTTCCAGTCCCTCCAGTCGGGTCTGTCCTTTGCCTAGCCCTATCAAGACAGACCTAATCTGTCTCATCATACTAAAATCCTCATGCAGCTGGCTATGCCATACTAACAGGAAAGATACAAYGCCCAAAGTAGCTTTACTCAGTTTTGCACCACAGGTGACCTTTTCAAGTTGGAAGTTCCCTGCAATGTAGAGTGTTCTTTGATCACCTTGCTGTCATATCACCTCTCTTCTAACTGCACATACAGTTCACATAGCAAATATAGCTATGATCCATCCAGTTACTCTGCACACGGTTCATAAGTTTACAGTGAACTCTCTATGATTAAAATCCAGTTTCTTCATTTTTTTTATTTTACTCACTTTTATTCTTATCTTAGGATGAGTTGATTGGTTTGCTATGGGGTTGAGTGATCCAGATGAAACAGCTAGGAAATGTCTGAATACACCCCAGCTAATTTTTCTTCTGGCTTAGTCAGCCAGGCAGGAATTTAAACAGAAGGGGTTAAAGAAATGCAAACGTGAGTTGGAGTCTTACCAAATTTCCTTAGACCGTTTTTCCTAAAATCATCAGGAACGCTGCTTATGCTTCCTTAAGCTTTCAGTATGCTTTCCAGATGGATGTTTTGGGATCCCGGCTCTATAAGCAAAAYCATCCAGCTGCAATAAATATGTGTCTGGACAGGTTCTTCATCGTACCCTGGAGCCACCTCAACTTATGGCAACTCCCAAGGATTCATACAGCTATGCCAATGCTAGGGCTCTTCTCCAGAAGTCACACAAGCTGTGTCTGCTCCTGTTTTATTTTTGGTGGTAAAACTCAGAGAAAATTCTAGCCTAGACAGTACAAATGTAAGCTAGAAATATGTTATGATCACATTGACAACAACAATGTCAAATGGCTACATGCTAAACTACATTTATTTAAAATAATACTCAACAAGCTATTTGGGAACTCTTTAAAGTTCACATCACTACATTTTTTAAACACAATTAGGCATTTTATAAAGGCCTCATCCTGACTTGAACCACAAAAGTATCTGACTTCTGAGTAAATTATTATACCATTGCAATGGCACAACAGTAATACTAGTGAGGGCAGTTTCCAGTGCTCTGTACTGTAGGTGTGGAAAAGGGCTTTGGGCAGGACCATCTCTCCTGGTGAGGAGGGATTCCTAGACACTGGAAAATCTTCATATTGGAGTGCTACCAATAATCTTCATATTGGAGTGCTACCAAAAATCTTCGTATTGGAGTGCTACTACAGTGGTGCCAAGGGTGACAGTGGATCTCAATGCAACCAAATACCACAGAGACAGGAATATTTTCTCAGGTCAATATTTATTAAATTCTCTGAATTAAGAGAAGAGAATTTGGATAACTCCAACTGGTGTTGTGCATTGATGTATATTCTCTATTAATTACTTTATCTGGGAAAAGACAGCATTCATTTTGCTAAGACAAGTAGAAAATCCTCTGCCTCCATGCCTGAGAACTTAAACAGAAACAGAACAGCTTATTTACATTAAAAAAATTATTATCTATCAATTCATTTGCAGCATTGTCACTTGCCTGAACAGGAACAGGGCAGAGGTTATGACTGTATACCTCTTTGTAGTTGTTTTTATACATCCAGCATATTGCCAAGAAAATCTGTGTGTTTTGGGTTAATGGTTTTATCTTTAGCAGATTTTCAAATACCAAGAGAACAACAAAAAAAAAGCTTCAAACATACGTGTGATCTCACTTCTAATGTGTCAAAGCAAATCCTAAAGACATGGTGGTAGCTCATAACTAATTTTGAACATGGAAAAATTGACATTCAGTAGTATGCATATACACTGTTAAAATGCAAGGATGGTCTCTGCAGTGCTTTCAGTCCAGGCCAGCTTGAGTTCTCCTGGCAGTTTTTGGGCAGAGTCTGGGAGCTGGCACACTACAGAGACAGGCAGTTTGCAGGTGGTCATTGTTCAGAAAATAATGTAATTGGGTAGATGTGGAATGCTCCATGCCAGGCTCTTCAATGCCAGAGAGCATTTGCTGGCACTTCTAAATTTACTAGAGTAAGTATAAGCCATGTGTTCCCTTTTCTCATTGTCAAARGAATAGGATGAGGAAAATTAAAAACAACTGCCAATATATCAATCTATACCAAGTTTTAAGGTGCAAGGGAAAAATAGGCTGCTAATCATATTGTTATAGACGCAGCTTAAAGGCCAAATTCATCCTTGTTCTAAATTCTCTGACCTTTATTTCTATTTCAGATCAATAATAATAAAATATTGGCAAGTAACATAAAATAAGTTCCTCACAACCTTTGAGCAATGCTTTGTCATCCAAAAAGTTAGGCTAAAATTGAAGTAGTTTGATAAGAATGAATCCTCTTAAGATGAATAGGTATGTCTAAGTTCACCTCCCACAGTATAAAATAGTTGTTTACTTCATYCGTGAAAGGGCTACCATAATTTTTCCCCGGTGAAAATTAATTCCCAAGACATTAAAGAAATCAATTACCTAGCACAAAGCTTTCTTCCTAATGATGTTATGTACTGAAAATTCAATCTGGATCTTGAAATTATGGTCAGGGCTTCTTCTAGATTTATGTGCGTACCACTTAAAGGTTTTGCAGGTAACCGTTTGCTCAGTCCCACTGAAAATGATGGCACAAAAGAGAATCTGCCTTTGTAAGCACCACTTGGGTGTGAAAAAGAAAATGGAGCCCATTTTTCAATCATCATATTGCTTCCCCCACTGCCATATCTATCATTCACATTGCCAGCTGTAACTCCACAGAACAGTAACAACTTCTTCGTTAAAAAGCCATTTATAAATCACCATTTTTCTGATTTAAACAACTTTTTTTTTGCATAAGATTCTTATTCTAGGTATGAATTCCCAGCTGTTTGAAGACTGTTTTATACCCAAGTTGAATGTCATGCATTACTTACAGAATTTGTTAAATATGCAAAAGACCAAAACTGACTAGCCGTGATTTACGGGTACAATATTTCTCATGCAAAATTACACAAAGAAACCACAGAATGTCACATGTTATTTAAACTTAATTCATTTGCAATATGACTTTGGCTTTTTGGATGTGCACATACAAAGCAATTCTTCGCAGGAATTCCATCAGAGTGTGAGCTCAAAGGACTTCAAAAGCTGTCAATTGCAAGTCATTGTAACTCATTTTACCTTAAGCACAAAGCTTGATTTCACTGAGTTGTCTCTGCTGGTAGGACCTCTCTAAACCACAGTACTGGCATCTCCCCTGGTAAAACAAAACAAAATACCCCATGTTCCAGTGTGAACATGGTTCAAGCAGTCATCTGGATCTGAGGACTCACTATCAAGCCAACACAACAGGAAATGTGAAAAATTACCAGAGATCATAGCAAACAGTGGTATTTGTGAAACAATAAATTCTTCTTAGGCAGTGTTTATAAACATACACTGTTGATCTGAGTACTTCAACAGTGACCTAACATTTACAGAACAGAGATATAAATACTAACTCATCTTTATTCCACAAAGTACATCTTTTACCTGTTGACTTACTAAGATGAACCTCTTGGCACTCCTGTGCCCTCTCAAGACTAAAAATTTAGAAGGATGTGGGATAATAATGACGAGTGATTAAACACAGAACTAAAAGATGGGACTTTCAGATAAACTACTTAGGAATTTTGAAATTTAGGGAGGAAAAAAAGGATAGATGTAAAAAAAAAACCAAAATCACTGCCGGAAACCCAGAGCAATTATTAGAAACACATCACACTAAATCTCTGTACCAGAAGATTGCAACAGCTCTGCTTAAAAGTCAACTTAAATGCACTATGAAAGGAGTCTTAGTTGAGACTAAGAGGAATAAAAATGTAGCACCATTTCATTATCAAATTCTATTAGAATAGTTAATTGCTCACATTTACAGTGATTTCATAATCTCCCATTATGGCAGCTGCAGGGAGGAGACAGAGCGGAGGGACATGTGAAGTCTTGGCACTAAAACCACAGAATCTATGTTAAAGGCTTATTAAGACTATTTAATCCCTTTCCCTGCTGATTATAGATTGTCCTCCATTGTACACTTCCTAGTGTTTTGTCTAACCTAGTTTTAAATATCTCAAGCAACAGGAATGTCTTCAGTTCTCTTAGGAGATTACTTCAAGGCTAATGGATTTCACTGGCAGAGATGCCTTTTGATCTCCTGCCTACATTTGCCCTTACTTTTTTCCTTTTGATTAAGAAAGTTTCTTTCCTTCTCTTTTTTTTTTGTGTGATAGATATGTGATACCCCACAAATATTAGAAATTCCACTCCCTTCCCCATTTTTACAGTGATAGGCATTTTTTGAGCGAGGGATCTAGAGGATTTCTACCCAGATAAAGCCAGTAGCAAGCTGCCAGCAGTGCTAACAGTCAGTATAGTCATGCTTTGGCTGCTGCTGTGCCACTAGAAGTGGTTTCCGTATGCAGCCCCCAGCCAGCTACTTGTCACCACCCTCTTCCTAGAGGTTATGCACACCCTCCCACTCCTGATTTTCTGGCTGAACTATTGCTAGAATTGCTGCTTAAAATGAGCCTACTTACTTAAAGCCTGTTTAAACAGTGAATTATTGCTTACCCATCTCTTTCTGGCTGACATGGGCTAGACAATCCTCCCAGCTCCATCTCACACAGCTCAGGGGAGAGATGGTAACCCCCAGCAAGGCAGTGGTGACCTTTGATGCTGCAGAAAGGGAAATGCAAAGCAAGCATTCACATTTGCCTTCCTGCTCCTGATGTTCTGTGGAAACTGGGAATGACTAGTGGGGAGACAATTAGAGACTGCAAGGAGACAGCTGAATTTTTTCCAGACTGAAGGTGCCTACCTGAGCTTTGCACAAAAGTCACTCTGGTTTGTGTTGTATAAACAACTTGCTTCTTCACCTACTTTAATAAGATTACTTACAGTAAAATTACTTTCTTTTGAAAAAAAAATCCCATTTTTTTGTTCACTACAGGTGCTGACCATAACTCTGAAAAGGAGGACACGCACAGAGTTAGGTGGTGCAGTGCCAGGTACCATGGTTGTGCACACTGTACCCCCAGCCTAGCCTGACTGAGGATAGGAGAACCAGACTCCAGCCCAACAGAAGATTCAGTCTGTCACTGGAAGTGTTATGCTTCTGTAGAGCAGTCAAACTGTATTGAGTTCTTTACGTATTTTATAAATACTGTAGATGCCATCAGCAAAACTATGAGACACCTCAGTGACAGAAATCACTAAGAATAGGAAGCAGAGCATTTTTAATAAACGTAACAACACACTGTCCCTCTCACTGAAATAAGAATTTCTGTCTGCAAAGTATAACCATTAAGAAAAATTTAAGTATTTAGGACTCTTTAATGCTTTGCAAATGGCTGAGGATGGGGTGATAAATGCATTTTTTCCCCGGCCTGTTCCAAATTATAATGTTTTGCCAACATAGCTATGTCAGTTGCCGGTGTGAAAAATTCACGTCCCCAGCAGATATTGCTATGTTTGCARAACTCCTGGTGTGGACATAACTTTGCCAGAAGGAGAGAGCTTATATTGGCTCAACTTACATCACTTAGGGAGGTGGTGTAACTATGCCAGAAAAACTCCTTCTGTCAGTTTGAACAGTATGTGCTGCAGGGTGCTCTGCCAGCGACAGCAATGGCAGAGCTGTGGGGTAGACAAGACTGTGATCGCTGTCACTCCATACATTCACTTTTAATTAGCAGATTAATCAACGTGCCACATTTGAKAAAAGTATCTCATCAAAGACTGCTGCATTTATTGACATCCTCAGTCTGCCTGTCTGCTAATATATCAGAACTGCTACTTTGATGCCTGTCTTGAAACAAGAAACCATATGCTACTCAAATGTGTGTTCTTGGAAACCAGGCAGCCTAACTATGACCTCCCTAGGTGTGTTGGCACCTTTTTTGCAGTCATATAATTTTATGTTTTCTTGTTTCCCTTCTTGGCATCTACTGGCCTCCAGACTAGTATTTTGGAAGTATAGTTCATCCATCCAATCCATCCAATCTCTCCTGACTCTGTCAAAGATATTTTTTGATTTATTCTGATATAAGCTTAATCRAAAAATATTGTTAAAATAAAACAGAAAAGAATTGTTACATTTAATTCTCTGAAGTCTTTAACACATCATTGATGTACTTTTCTCCAAAATATCACATCGTCTTCTTTCACATGGCTCTGAATGCTACTCATGCCTGAAATGTATACAGCTAGATACTGATTTCAGCAGTTGTTTTCAGTATCAGCTGGTTCCTTCCTTTAGCTAGAGCGTGCCTGGCAGTTCTTTCCGGTGCTGTGTGACCTCCGTGTTTATGTCTAATATCCTGTCTCCATTTACCAGAGAGCTGTAATATCATGCACACTTGGTAACATTTATGAAATGTATACAAGCAATAGAGGTATTGCTTAGGGAAACAATAGAAAGGAAAGTATTGCCATGGGAGTGTTCATTTGTGCTGGCTCTACCTTCCATACTTAGTTGGTTTGGCTTTACTTTTCATAGCTGTGACAGAATGACAAGGAATAATTAAATCTGAGGAGAAATATATGTCTGTCTAGAAAATGGCAGTGGTACCTGGCCTTTAGGAAAACAGAAGAGATGTCTATCATTGCTACTATTACTACCATTATTACTGTCCAACATGTTTCTGGATGCCACCTTAAAAGCAGGAGAGCTGATACTAACAATGGGATCTAGAACCAGCGCCTGGCAAATTCCCAACAGGTCATTCCTCTTTAGATAATATATACAAGTGGTTTTGAGACAGCAGCTGTTCCACTCCCATTGCTCATCTCTTTTTAGCTGCAGTGTCATCTGTGCTATACCACTGGTTGTGTTTGTTGAAGAGAATATAAAACGTCACTGGAAGCATCAAAACCTCAAAGCATCACTGAATTTCATTGTGTCTTATCAATGTGTATACCAACAGGTCTGGAATTAGAACAAGTGGAACAGAACTTAGCTGTAGGAAGGAAAATATGATGATAAATGGCCTTCACAGTTCTGACATGTCTGTCTGGAAAGCAAACAAGAAAAGCAGTACTGCATTAGATACATATGGCATTAGCACTAGCTATTGGCATGTGTAAATATCTTGCACTAGCAGAGGATGCACTCAGAACAAACAAAAAATACTATCTTTGTGATCAGCTATCTGGAAAAGTTTTAGATTGAGGCCTTTTTTTTCCAGTCTCTAAAACACTCTGAATAGTACCCTTAAACCAGTATGATCATATGCATTTAAACAATCATTAATTTCAAAATAAATTGCACAAAGACTATGATAAAATTAATGAAGGGAGCAATTCCAGGCTATAATTAATGCCAAAAAAGACCCACGCTGAAAGTAAACTGGGACAAAATTTCCAGTTGCACTGCGTGTGGACATTAGTGAAAGGAGACTATAGTTTCTTTAAATCATAAAAAGAAGCAAGATGACTATCATGCTATTTTTTTACAGTGATTTCGTTTCTTGAGAGTACAGCTTACTTTAGAAGTTTGCTAATAACTTAATTAACTAACAAGCTTAGACTCTGAGGCACTTACTCCTGCCAGTCTCTGCTTTACACAGATATGGCTGTATTAAATTGGCCTTGTCACAGAACTGTTCCCTTTTCCTCCATCCTCTTGGTGTGACACAATCTTAATTTACAGGCAAACTTGAAAAGGTCCTTTAAAACTTGATGATGGGATGCCTCTCCCTATGCCTTAATTATGCAAAAAGCTATGAAAGGAGTTTAAGGAAGAAGAAATCTTTTAACCTAAATAAAGGCTTCTAATACAGGAAATGAAGCAAATAGTAAAACTCTTTTACACACAGAAGATGTGGAAGGGCAGGCAGGCCACCTTCTTACTGAGTCACTCTCACCGAGCAGGACTGTTTCATTTCAGAGCACAAGGATATGTGGAAAGAATAGCTGGGATCAGCCAATTTGTTAACCTCTCTGCTAATACTGCAGGCTGTGGTGGTGTTTGTAATGTGGGCACCTGTTCAAAAAAGAGCGGAACAGAGGCAACTCCCTTTAC
This sequence comes from Parotia lawesii, assembly GCA_003713295.1. Lineage (NCBI taxonomy): Eukaryota > Metazoa > Chordata > Aves > Passeriformes > Paradisaeidae > Parotia > Parotia lawesii. Next base: position 1,265,046 of record RAHM01000068.1, on the reverse strand, counting down.
ACAAACTTTTCCATTTTGTGAACCACATCTTAAATGAGACCACATCCCTCCCATACAGACTGAGGGCCACCTCCCATCCCACCAGTAACCAGCTAATATTTCTGTAACAGCTACAGTAACTGAGTTTATGAACTCAGCTGAGAAGTAAAAAAGAAATAATAATATTAAAAACAAACAGACTGGAATGGAAGGTTTTAGTTTCTTTTCATTCTATTTGCTGTCTAGAAATGAGACAGCTACAGGTCTCTCCAGCTGACAGGTGTCCTCTCTTTGACATCTGTCAGACTGGGAGGTACTTTGTGCACCATCAACAACCACTGTCTGCAGAAGACAAGGACATGGCGTGATGACAGCTGAGCTAGATGTCACCCGAGTGAGGACATTTAACTGCAGCACCTGTGTTAGGGTGCTGGTTCCCTGTATTACCATCAGAGAGGGCAAACCACCTCCAGAATTAGATCTGGAGGGAAAGAGTCTCACTTGGATTTATCTGTTGTCTCCATGCACCGCCAAGGAACTCAGCCATGCACCTTAGTTTTTCTCACCTCCTGCATTTGGCACAAGCCAGGAGCCTGAAATGTGGCCAGCTTTACCTATCAGCCAGTACTGAGATCTATGTGCCATAAGGAAAATGCTATGGACTGTAAAAACTACCTTGCAAAAGCCAAAGATGCTCTGGGAACTGTCCCAAGGTGAACTTGCTGTGGGGACTGAACTTGCTGCAGCTCCAGGGATTCCTGCTCCAACACGCAAACATGTGATTTACTGTATCTGTTGCAATTCTAATTTTAAAATGTTTACTGCACTCCTGATGTTTTATCCACTCTGAAACAAAAATATTTTCCAACAGAGTGTTGAGCTGCGGCTAACTTCRTAAAATGTCTGTTGGTGACTTACTGGGAAATGAACAAATAAACAAACCAAAAAAAACCACCCCCAAACCATAACARCGCAAAAAGACAAAAACAACAAACCACCAGAAACATTTAATTTCCTCCACAATGAAGATGAATTCCTCCGACTCTTTAAAAGTCCCTCAGTGCTCACTCTCCTTCCCAAACCCTCTCTTGTCTCCATAACATGTTATATTTGAAGATCATTTTCAACTGGGCAATGAATAAAKCCAAGCTAACATAATTGGGGGTTTTATTATTTGCTTGTTTGTGGGGTTTTCGGGTGTGTTTTACCTGGGAAATTCCTTAAGACCCATTTGACAGCTTCCCTCTGGCCGGGGTCCCGTTGGGCTCACAAACGCACGCCGTGCCCGGGCGGCCGCGGCAGAGGGGCGCATCCCCGGGGCGGCGGGGGAGGATGGGGAAGGACGGGGCGGGCTCAGCTGGCGGCGGGCGGAGGCGGAGGCTGGAGGCGGGCAGGGCGGCGGGGAGCGGAGGCGCAGAGCGGGGAGAAGCGGCGGAGCGGCGGAGCCGGGCGGGCTGCGGGCTCCACCCGCGGGTGCCCGGAGCGCTGCGCGGCCGCGCTGTGCCCGCGCTGCCCTGCCCGAGGCGCCGAGCCCGGCTCGCCCTGCCCGGCTCCCGCGGCCCTGGGAAGGTCACGCTGCAGCCTCGTTTGCTCTTCTATTTATTGCTAAGGCACCGTGGTGCACCTTGCTGCAATTTTGCAGAAACATGGCGGCTTGCCTGAAATGATATTAATTTCATGTGTGTTGGGTTAGTCTCGGTGAAATTTTAGATTATTGAAACAGATTTGGTTTATAAAGCTATTTTGTCCTGATAGCTTCCTATCATCTTGAGGGAAATCAAGTATAAGTCCTGCCACTGTATAATGAATCTCTTAGAAAACATCAGCATGACTGATATTGTTGGGTATATTTTTGCAGAAAAGACAAAGATATTCTCCAGCTACAGGAGAGAGAACTCTAATCTAAATCAAATCTAACTCTAAGCCAAGTTACTTCTGGGAGGTTATACCAGTGATGAGGATAGACATTTTACTAAGGAACTCAGTGTACAGCTGCACTATAGAAGCCAGAAACGTTTAGCAAGTATTTTTTTTACAGTTGATTTGCTTTTATAAATAGCTTATATAGCTTTTCCAATTGCAAATCTCCACCAGTCTTGACATTTTATTTCAGCCATTGGAAGACTATTCATTAAAAGAACCACAGCTGCTCTGCAGGCAGTCACAACTCATTATTTATAATTAATATCCTTCTATATGCGGACATATAAAAAATCTTTTCTCTTTGTCCTAGTGTTTATGGCAGTGATGTGTCAGACTGCCAGTAAATTTGAAACCTGAGGAGTTTGTTTTTGGAGTCTCCAGTGGAGATCAAAGTTTCAATAGTCACTCTCTCACCGAAAACTTCTGCCTGTATCAGGCTTATTAGTAGAGTTGCTACTGTAAGTACTGAGCAATATCTCTTTTATGAAGGTTGGAATGTTATAACAGCAAAATAAATTATTGCTGTGCAAAAGTAAGACAGAAAAATTTTCCTGAACTGGGGACCAATATACTTCAGCAAACACTGGSTGTAAAACAAAGACACAGTCTCCTTCTCTAGCTCCCACAGACATGGTTTTCCTCTGATACCTTGGGAGGGAAGCTGAGCTACGGTTGCTTCCTGACTTGCAGGACTTTGGAGGGGTCATTGTCCTTCAGCAAGCCAAACCTTTCCAAAATACACTTACTCACATACACATACAACACATTAGCACAGTATTTCTGCATGACATTTTCTTGACTCTGTCACCCTTACATGGCCAGGAGTCTGATTTTCCATCTATGTCAGTCTAACATTGCTCTGCTTCAGAGAGCCCCTTAATTTTCGGCAGAGCACACAGWAAAAAACTAGTGATATTTACAATATACCCAGTATGAACAATTGTCCCCATTGTGAGTGTGTGATCACAGAAATACTTTGTAAAAACTTCAGCGTGGATAAAAAGGGACCCATTTGAAAGGATCCAAGCCACCCTTAGACTTTCTGATCTTTCCTGCTTCACCAAAGTAATTCTAGACCTTCCTTACTTTCTAAAGCTAAAGGACAAACATCTTTTGAGAGCCTTTCAGACGTATTTATATGACTTTTCTAGTTAACATAAGATAATGCTGATTAAAGCATAATAAATTATCATCCATACATGCAAAGCATCTGTCCTTGGTGTGTGAAAGTTTTCCATTCTGAAGMTGTAAATACTTTCATCTTTAAGTTTTTCTGTGGATGTTTTTGGCTAGAAATTAATCAGATAATTGTGACAGTATTATATAAATTTTAACCTGTTCCAAAAACACTCTAGAGGACATCCCACACTGTTGGGTGGGTTTTTTTCACCTTAACATTGACAGATTGATGATAAATAACAGTAACTCTCCAGTTCCAACTTGGCTCACATGTGCAAAGACTCTTGCCTGTCATGCCTGTCTCCCAACCACCGCACCTGCTCTAGTACAGTCCTGTGAGCTTCATCAAATACTTCCCAGTATCATAACAGGTCATCCAGTGACTCTGAAACACATCTCTGCTGTTGGCAGAAGGCCACATCACTTTTGAAACCCTCTCAAGTCTCCCAACCCCGGAAAAAATGTGCTTGAAAGAAATACTAAGAGATGAAGAGATTTCCATATTCATTGCAAGAAATTCTGGGTCCGTGCCCTCAATCTCTATTTAAGGGAGTGAAAAATACCCCCAAGTCAATGTCCCCAACAGTTGACTCTTCTTGGATTTCAGTTATGCCACTGGAGCCAATAGGGCTGGGCAGAAGGAGGAGCTGAGGAATAACTGAATGAAACAGACCTGCCTGGTTGGAAAGATGCAAAATATCTTGACACACTTTGTCCTCTGCTACTAGTCAAGGACACGTACAGCTCTCTACTGATGACAGCCTTCCCTTCCATAAATCTTATAAAGCCTTTCTTATGATTTTACTTTTCAGTACCAGCCTGGCCATTTTCTCACACTCACGCTGCCACATAATGCTATGGRACTGCTGGATTGATGTGGTGCTAAAAGTACCCATAAGCAAGGTTATCAGATGAAAGGTGCTGCCTGGTTATTTTTCAGCATGCCTTTTTTTTTTTCCTTTTCCTCAGAGTAAGTAGTCAAAAATGTAACAATTTGTTACTAAATTTACTTCAGCGCTGTTGCAAACCTGCTGAATATGACAGACCACATTGTGTGTGGACACAAGCTTAAGACAGGATTTTACAATCCCTGCTTATGCCATTCATAACAGACATGGGAAACACATGACAGTCTCTCTTGCCTCTTGATTAAGAGGTTGCTCGTCAACTCGCTTTCCCTTCCTACCTGCCATAAAATTATAGGTTATGAAATTAAAATGAGTTTTAGTTAATTCTAACTTTTAACTGGGATTATGGAATATTTGATGGGGAAAAAGGCTAGTGGAAATACTGAATCTGTTTTATCCAAGTGGGCTTAGGCTATGTAGCCATAACAGAATGAAAGACAAAGTTCTTTACAAGAATGAAGCAGAGTTTGAAATGTGTTTGGTGTTGGGTGAGGTTACACTAATTTGTGATGGGGAAAATAGTATGTTGCTTCATTGTAATGCAATTCTAGGTGGATTTTGCACATTATGACAGCAGAATTTGTAAACAAGATTAACTGCTTTTATAGCTTCACCTCGTCCATCTTTCACAGAAATACCATCTAGTAGAAATMGAGTACAGATGGTGGAATTTCCAGACTTTGTAACAGGACGCTTTTCATTATTATGCCGGCAACGTTGTTGGAATGACCAGAAGTGGCAATGAGGGAAAAAAGAAATGCACACGCACACACACACGTCTGTACGTCTGTGTGTGTGTTTGCATTATGCATGTGTGCACATATAGGAATCTGTACATTGCTACTGCAACTCTTCTGACCTTGGAGCTTCCCTTCAGCTGTTCTAAGGTAGCCAGCAGTTTGCAGCARCTATTACTTTGCCTGTTGCTTGCTGCTTCAAAACTTTTTCCTTTGATTTCTTTTACTAGTTCTCTCTAGTTGACAAGAAAATGTAAGTTTTAGCTTGATTTTAGGGATTTAAGGGATGTGATCCTTATGAAGGCCTGAGGATTTTTGTGCTCTTCTTTCTGTTCCTTCTGTCGGTAACTCTTCCATGCCCTATCCTATGTCATTACTGAAGCTGGAATGCTATCCCCTTTAAKCTCCTTCCTCTAGATCCCTACTCGTCCTGAGATGCTGATAAAAAAATAGGCCATGATGACGAATTACCATAAGCACTTTGAGTTCACCTCTGGGTTTTCTTTGGTGAGGTTTTTAAAAAACACCAAGTTTTTATTGTTGTTGTTGGGGTTTTTTTGGGGTTTTTTTTGTGTTTTTTTGTTTGGTTTTTTTTTTTTAGTCTTAATGATTTTCCTCCTTTTTTATGGCTACAAGATATGGTTAAACACCACCAGACCCAGTTGATATTTTACCATCGTACCTCCTTGGGAACATATTTAGTCCATTGGTGACTAAGCTTTTCTCAAAACCCTCAGAGATGCCTTTTTTGTTCAATTTAGAATACAATCAAATATCAAAATTTTGCACTGAGGAAAAGAAACCGGCCAGTTCTGCTATCTATTATGTAGATATTTCCTTTTTTATGCTATAACTTTCAATACTTAAGAATAACTGTAGTTTGAAGAAAATGCAAAAGAAATTGATAACTAGCCTTTATACCAAGAAAATAGCCATGTAGAGTTGCATTCTGCTTTACCTTTATGATATTTCTCATCTCTAAAGCACGTTTGATTTATGTCTTAAACAAATGAATACCCAAAATTAAAGGGCAATGTACTGCTTTGTCATCTTTGAATACCTCGTTACTTTACAATGACCAGGCAACTTTCCATCTGTAGTTTTGCAAAGACGTTCCTGGCTGACCCAAACGTTATATGTTTTATCTTTGTTGGTCTCCAAGCGCTTAGCCAGGTAAAGTAGTGCAGCTTGATTTACTTCATCCACAAGCCTCCTTTTGAAGTCTTGCCAGCTGCCTCCTTTTGTTTTGAATGATTTGGCAGATATTAGGAAAAAATAAAATCTTGGCTACGCCATGAAATATGTCCACCTTTACTTTGCTGCAAGAATGATGTCCCTGTCCCTCGTGTTGAAGAAAACTGCTAGCTGAACTTCTTATAAACTTGCTGTGGTGAGATTTTCTGGGTGGTATTGAGTTAGCATTGCTGGCTGTATCCATGAGGCAACCAGGTCAAAGAAAATCCTGCTTAGGATTTTAGAAAAACTCAGACTTGGTCATGGATTGTGTACTGAGATTATGTCTTATTTCTGTGACTGAATTTCTTTTGTTGATCGCATTCAATCATAATAAACAGTGACGTATTAAGTGTCATGATGATAGCTGCATTTGTTTTAAAGTGTTCATGAGCAGGATGAAGAAGCCTGAAATAGGAGATATTGATATGGAAATCTTATAGGAATAGCAGACCATACACATCCCATTTGGAAATGCCATTCTCCAGCAGTTATCTACTGACTACACCTCTGCTGAGCAGAGTGCCCTTAGGGGCAGGAAAGGAGAAGCAGCAATGACTGTACAGATCTCCCAGGTGATATTCATGACAGAGAAAAACAAAACAGCATTGTCACTTACGAAATGCTGGTGATGCTATGGCAGAAATAAAGTAGTAAAGGAAAGATAAATTTTATACCCTGAGATTAGGTTTTAACATGGTATCTTCTGCCTAAAGGTGGACTGTGCATGGAAATGGAGAGAGCAGATGCTGTTGGATTCAAAAGAAAAGAAGGCAAAATRGGAAATAAAAGTATAAGCAAATAACAAAATCCACATGTGGATTTGTAAATAAGTATGTGAGAAAATTAGGAGTATTTTGCCTTATTTTCCAAACAAGAACCCAGGCACAAAATTTAGTCCTAGTTTAAATTTTCAATTCCCTTATTCTCTATTAATAGAAGTGCCTGATAAGAGATGTCAGAGGTGCAGAAAACATTCTACATGAAGAGTGATTGAAACTGTCTGTGACTTCTTTATTTAGAAAGGAGAGAAATAGGAGAGACTCAGTTGGAGAGATTCAGAATGATAAATGGCTAAATTAAGGCAGATAGAGCCAAGAAAGTTCTCATTTCCATGGAAGAAGAGGCCATTCTTTGAAAGTGAGAGAAAACCCCAAACCAGTAAAAACAATTACGCTTCTACAAGTCAAATTGACAATGACTAAAGCTTGTCGCTACAAGGTACAATTAAGCTAAAAGTCTTGGGAGAATTTAAAAGAGAAATATAGATGAAAGGCTTCCTGACTAAAATGAAGAAGAATGGGAAAAAATAAGCCTACCCACTAGGAAAGAAAACTTCTGCTTGAAAACAGACACTAGATTTAAGCCTAATGCCTGTAGGAAGAATTTTTTCCTAAAACTGTGTTATTTGGTACCAGCTATCTACCACAAGGTCCTCTGCTTCAGACAGCATTTGACATTAGCTATAGCTGGAAACAAGAGTCTTACTCAATGGACCACTGCATAACCTTGCTTGTGTTGCACCTCACAGGAAGATGAATCAGGTTTTATAATTCAGAAAATACTTCTAGGTTTTTTTTCCTGGAAATGACTCAGCGCATCTTTGCCTTGTGCCGGGAAAAGGATAGACAGTTATGTGATATGGGAACTGGTTTTTTTGATGGCTGTTTTGGCCAGCTGTTATTTCATCTCAATAAGTCTCCTACCTTTCAAATGTGCCTGTCTTCTTTATAGTCTTCCCATTGCTCACAGACAACTTCTTTGCTCCTATCTGACTGCTTCTCTATTCCTCTTCCTTCCTAATCACAGCTTGAAACTACCATTACTGCCGTGCCTCAGTCGAGAGGATTAAAATTGTACTAAACATTGTTTGACCAGTAATTCAGGCATTATTTTAAAGACAATGAGTTTTCTGCTATTTTTCTTGCTCCCCCAATCTGCTGCAGTGGGCAACTTTTTGTACAAGATCAGAATGTCAACAGCTTGCCAAATAAAACAAATTAAATGTCTCACTAATGAGTTGCGGGGGTGGAATGGTTTTAGGAGTTGTTTTTTGCTTAAGTCCAGAGAAGACACTAGAACTATGTTGGATATCCATAAACCACCAGATGTAAAGAAAGTGCTATTCCTAAGCTTTCTTGTTCAGGTAAGAAATAACAGATGGGGTGAAATAAAAAAAAATGGAGGAGCTGCTCCCTACCGTGTATAGGGAGTGTTGTGTGTGTGTGCAACTCAATGAACTGCACAGAGCCACAGAAGCACAAGCTAATCACAAATAAATAAAATTCCTCCCAGAAATTACCCATAGGAAGCTGCTTACAACTTTGAATGAAATGTGACTTTGAGTTCCTGTTTATTATTTGTGCTCTGTGACTGATTGCACAATAATAATGGCCTCTGTTTAGCTTAATGAATACTAAGATTTATGTTTATCCTCTAAAAATCAGTGTCTGAATCTTTGGAATTTTTTTTGTAAAGTTAGAGCATGAAAGATCAAAAATATATTTTTGAACAGAATGGAAAATGTTGAGATAATAGTGTTTTGCAGCAATATTGTTCAAGGTTTCTTTCAGCTGATCATTAGGTGTGAGAGTGGGTAAGAACCAAGAAAGTGAAGTGCAGAAAGTGTTCCAGTCAAGGAACAAAATCTCAGATATTTATGAAGACATATCATTTCCTGTTTCTCATACATAGCTACCTAATGAATCCTTGTCTCTCACTGCATAACATCACTTTGTATAACTTTGTATAACTCCATTCTGCTTGATATCAGTGAGACAGCAGTAAAAGAGTACGAGCAAAGTATTTTCTGCAAGAGAAAACCTTTTTGATTGACTTATAAAAAGTACAGAAAGCTCAACAATTTACCATTCAGACAACAAGCTGTTCTCATGGAGATTTATTTCTTTTTCAGTTCATGCTATGTGCTAGCAAACACTCATAATCAGCAAAATATTAAAAAGTAAAGGATTTATAAAAGCTCAATTTAAGCTTTTCTGAAATATCTTCTGCATTATCCCGTGAAATCTGGATCTATTGAACTCTGGAATTGTGAGTTGGCCACAGGCTGATGTTTGTGATGGTTGTGAAAACACACCTTGCCCTCAGAGGGAAATGTTAATTTACATATCTACTGTTTAGATAGAAATGAATTACCATGTCTTTTCTATTTTTCGCCTGGCTTCAACTCTTAGTTATGATTGGGAAGAAAAGCACAAAATGTTGTTCGGTCTTGTAAAGCAAAATACAAAAAAACCACCACCACCACCACCCACTCCTCCAGAAAAAAACCCAAAAAACTCACCCACAAAGAAAAGCACACAAGAAAAAGAAGTTACATTTATCAAGATCCGTCTCTCCAAAGAAACCTCTAAAATGTTTCCAATAAATCACCCAGTCTTTTCAAATACCACTTTTATGTTCATGAAAGTGACTGTCGTCTAGCAGGAGAGTGTCCTCAAATATCTTTGTATCTGCACTGAAAAATGTGAAAATGTCCAAACGTCCAAGATAGGATTCTTGGAAGTTAAAGGACCAGAATCCAAGTGTTATTTTGGGCAGTATACACTGTACGTTTTGGAGAAGACTTGGAGAAGCAAAAGACAAATCCTGCTAGCGAGAGAGCTATATACTTTATTGGATTTGGGGACCTAACACATCATGGGGGAATTCTGCAGTGTTGTAACACCAGATCCTTGTGTCTCATCTTTGAGATATAAAATACAAAAAGACTGCTAGGACTCATTTATTGCTTTAGGAATTGTAGTTGTTTTCTGCAAGTTTCCTGGAAGATGTGGAGGCTGAAGAAGAACCAGATATTGTTAGCTAACCAAAATAATCAATAAAATAAAATGAAATTTAACAAAAACAAAACCAAAAACCCCTGAAAGAACCCCAAACCAAAACACTGAAGAGACAACTGGGAAGGACTTTGTTTTAAGCTGCAGATGAATGCTTCCTTGGCAGATGGATGGGTGTTAGAATTTGACACTACAGGAATGCAAGTAGGGATTAATTATATGGGKTTTTTAGCTTGTATCACTACATAACTTCACAATGACAAAAATGAGTAGTTGGTTATGATGTGCTGCTGTCATATCAGTTTTAGTGAGGTTGGATTGTAAAAGTAATACAAGGAATTGAAATAATTTTTAGCAGGTGTTTTGTAAATGCATAGAAAAATGTCAGTTCTCAAGGAACTTAGTTTATATGATACGTATCAAGCACATTACTTAAAGAGAAATACTGTGAGGAAGGAAAGTCTTGGATTTTAACAAAGAAGGGACAGTTAAAGACAATCTATGTGGTTTTCTACAAATTGTGCTTTTTGTCATTTGTAATCTAATAGCATCTGGAAATCTCAGATCATTCATACTTCCATATTTCCCCTGTGCTTGTCACGTCTTAAATGTTCCCATCTTTTTAAGTGGGGCTTTAGGACCCATACAGTGCTAATCTCCCTAGAAAATGTTTAAGTGTTCAAGTTTAGTGGTGGATGACTTTGGAGAAGATGCAAAGATCTCACTTCTCCAGGGTAAATGGTGAACACAGCAATACAATCTACACTGAATGTCTGAAACATCCTCATCATTAATGGCTCTATTGGAGACTAARACATGGAAAATTACTGCAATGGCAGCATAAGCCTTTTACATATAATATCTTGATCATTATTTCAAATAACTACTCGTATTTTTTTTTTTTTCTGTAAGTGTCAACAACTTTTATTTTTGTGCCAGTGTGTTTTTCTTTAGATTTAATAGAGGAAATAAGTCCATTTGAAACTGTCCCAGTACATAATAACTAACAATTTTCAAAGTACTTTCACTGTTTAAAGTAAAAAATTAAATGATCAGAGACACGTTTTCAAGAAATAACTGAATCTTAGGCTTTTATTGCCTAAAAGTTTCTATTTCTTGTATTTTTTATTCTTAAAGTCAATATACAACTCATGAAATGTGCAAGCTTAAGAGATTTAGGGACTGAAATTTTGCATTATCCAAGGAATAGGGACAGTACAGTACAAGCCTCCACRCATAGTTTTAAAGCTGACCCAAAGGCTGTTAATACAGACTACCTCCATGTGCTTCTAGAAGGGGACATCTCTGAAAGAACTTTGCACTAAACCCCAGACATTTTAGGAGTTTGGCAAAGGGCCTTTCGTAAGGATATTTATTTGCAGTGATGAAGAAGTGTCACAATGTCAGTGTCTTCTGGGATTCAGTCCCCCTTGATTTATGTTTCATATTGTCACAAGCTSCAGTCTGGCATCTTACACCAAGCTGCGATACTCCTTTCTGACATCCGCCTACCTTCTATTGTTAACCAAAATAGAGTAAAAAACCTCACATAATCTGACACATATTATCCTTCCAGCTATTAATAGGCACAACTGGAGCACCTTACTATAAGTGTAAGTTATCCACTTGCAAAGATTAACCTTTTCCSTCAAACTGTGATCATTCGGGATGAGTTTCTGGTCTCGATGACATAATTCGTGCTGATTCAGAAAACATTCCTGGCAGAACTGGGCCAAAATCTTTGCCAAAATTACTTCGTTAGTATATTATTTTCAAGAAACAAAAATTAGCTCAACCTGAAACATTTCATTAAATTGTCCCAGTATATTTGTGCAGTGGACGAGTATCAATTTAATCACTGAATCCTATCTCACTGGTTTCTGTTGTGATTTCTCATTTTTTTTTTCAGGTGTTCAAGAATGAATTAACTTTATTTTAGAATTTTCTTCAGTTTCAATTTTTARTCTCAATACTTGACTCAGAAACAAAACATTCTGATTTTGTCAGGAAAAAGGTATGCTTAACAGGAACAGAGACACAAAAATTACACATTATAAATAGCAGCTAGACAACAACAACCACCACTAGTAATATCAAAACAAGAATAATCATCTTTTCCAGTTAAGCTAGATGTAATTATTTCCTTTAACTGTCAGTGACTCTGGTCTGAGCAGTCATAAATCAGTGATTCAGAAACTTTTATTTCTCAGTATTGGACTTTATACACTGGGGTTTCCTCACAGTGGCTGTGTATCAAAGACAGTCTTGAAGCTCTTAAGACACAACTAGATTGTCCAGGCTGTTTTCTTGAMGAATGCAGGACACCGACCAGAAACTGTTTCTTACCCCAGAGTCAGAGAAAATATCTGAGACAAATTAGTGCACCAGGAAAATTCACATTGAATAAATAATATTTGGTAACTTGATGAAATGGAAATTTTTGTGTTATCTTTAGTAGTAGGATTTTGATATCATGAAGTAACCTGAGAYGTAGTGAATTAATCAGAGTTAATTATCTCCCCTTCTTCAGTGAATAGTARAGTACCTGCTTTCAGATTTTGTGGTAAGTGGTCTACAGTAATTTTAAGGGGCAATAAGCTCACAAAAAGAACACATTAGATATTTTACTGGTATCTGTAGCACCTCAAAAGTTATTGGATCTGCATAACAATTTGTCRTATAGTAAATCACAACTTTCAAGAATGTTAACCATGCTGTAATTGTAAACATGAAAATATTGCTAACACAAGAGATTTAGACTTTTTTAGATTTCTTAAATCTTAGATTCATGTGCCTCTGAACCGGCGCCTCATGTTCAGTCACTGTTGGTTTGGTTTTTGCGCTGTTTCGATTCGATAGGCTAGTAGACTGCAAAATAAGATTACATTTTAGAGTCTGATCCTAAGCCAGTGAATTTAATGAATGAACTCTCTTTTGTTTAAGCTAGGTTTAGGTTGGACATTCAAATCTAGTAATAAACAATACGAACAAAATCTTCATCTTCATCGTCTAGTGCTTGCTGCCTTCTTTTCTCAGTGCTCCTTATGACAAATTAAATCCCCATATCTCTTCTCACTCACTTTAAGCTATGAGTAGAGGTAATTGAAATTAATGTGAAAAAAGGACATTTTTACATTGTACCATTCCTAATGCTGCCAACACAATTAAACTAATCCGAGGAGATACGAAAATAMGGGTTTACTAGATCATGGTAGATCAGTGGGAACCTTACACTGGGAAGACATGAGTACATTGCAGGGAGTACACATGGGCCAACAAGGGAAAGCCAGGGCTGTTGCCAGAAGAGGGTGGTGACATGGGAAGCATAGGCAGCTGCACAATTATTGAACTAAAGACAGTGGTGAAGACTTGTATCTGAAATATACTGACACCCTCAGCCACCTTCTCTGCCATCTGGGTCTCAGAGCTGCCCCTGGGGGCTCTCAGAATTAAGCTAAATTTCTGAATTTCCTTTCAGGACATCCTGAACCTCCAGTCCTGAAAATGGATTTAATTAAGACAGTAGCACAATTCTTCACCTTATATCTGTGCAAATGAACTTCTGCCTGCCAGAAATTTCCTTCCATTACAAAAAGGTATTTTTTGAGTATCTTGCTCAGCTGGGCAGACACCTCTCACTGTATTGCTTTGTTGACTGTAAACAAATTTATGTATGCTCTGCAAAAGTGCCTTTTCTTGGCAGACATAATGGTGGTGCCAATTTGCACTGCCTCTGTGTAGTTGTGAGCCCAAGTATGTAACTCTGTACAACATGTTCTGAAATGCCATCATAAAACATAAATGAGAGCAGTGAATGTGACTCATTAGCTCATCTTAAAAGAAAATATGTAAAAAAAGATTACTGCAACTGGGCGTATGAGCCTGGGAATACTGGACAGAAATTGAATACCTTCAGTTTTGCTGTCTTCAAATGAATGTATTTGGAAAAGGAAATAAACAAAGTTTCTTTTGGATACACTGAATTCTCATGTCAAGATAACTGAAGAAAATGCCTGTTTATTTTTCTTGCTAGATTTTTGCATTCTGCTTGCGTAGCAAAAATATTTAGATCCAATAAAAAGCACTTCACCCATGGATTAATTCCCACGTTGTATTCTCAAGCTTGAAAACTGGCCAGTGTGAAGGGCAGTTTGTGTAGTCCAGTAGGAATGAAACAAAACAGACACCCATAATACCAGAAGGTCTATTTAATCTCTATTCTTTGTGGCAAGGATCAATCAGACACAGCTGTAATAGCCCCTTGAAGTTTGTGCCAAGTTGTTGAACAAGGCAGTAGGTTTGTTAAAGTGGTAAGCAATCTCCTCYATGGAAAAAAATTGTGAAATAAAATAAAACAAAACCTTTTGCATCCTCTGATCCTCTAGAGTGGTGCCCATTATAAGCATGAAAAGTCACCCATTTCTTTACCACCTCCCTTTGTAATGCTAACAAAGGTGTCATCTCGTGTGAAGACTTTCATATGATACTTGGATTCAATATTTTCATTTGAGAGTTCCTGCTGGAGTAGAACAGTCAACACATACTAACATAAAGATAAATATAAACAAATTAAGAAAAACAGGAATGATGAAATACCTATCAGATAGCCATGAAGTCTCCTTGAAAGAAACAACAGATACTATGCCCAAAGGACATGGTATTGTGTTTTTCTGCTGCACATGGTGTGTATACTTTTTATAACTCTCCCATGCCTGCATGAAATTTGGTCAGACATAGTTCCTTCGCTATTAAACTACCACAAAATGCATTACAAAAAGGCCAGAAAGAATGAACTGTGGTTCCTGTGACATCTCAGAGTAACAGAGCAACTGTTACATGACCTCATTAGCAGCTTATGCATAACCTTGGCCACTACAACATGTTTCAGTAAGAGAGGGAATGTCTGGACAGCCACTGGACTTTGTCCATAAACTTTTAGCAAATGTGCAGTACAAATTCCCAGCTTATTCCCTGCTGGACAGCCAGCAAGGATAAGCATAAGAGACCATAACTTCAATCCTTATGCCAATAACTGTTCCCCTAATACAGACCACTGCTTTGTGTGGGTATGCACAGGAAAAACCTCCACTTAAAAAAGCTACAGGAAGTTTTTATTCAATTTTTTGAAATTTGTTTTAAACTGTCTGCAAACAATGGCAGGCAGCTGGTTTGCATTTTTTTTAAATTTGTATCACATTATCTGACAAAAATGTTGATGAGATCAAGTTTTGGGACACTCTACTGCGGGTTATGCTCAGTCTGGATTTAAGGACAATATATATTTATAATCCCCTTTTATATACTGGTGAATAATAGGATTCCATGATCAGTTACAAAAGTCCCAAATATGAGCAGTGTCATTGCTWAATTACCACATTATTAAAAAAAACTCCCACAAGTTTTTCTGTCTCTGCCCTGCAAGCTGCGTCTGTGTCCGGCTGGTTGGATGAACCCTTAGCTAAGCCACTTACCAGGGAGGCAGATTCGTCACTCAGCCCTAAATAACAGACATCAGTTGGTCAGATGAGAGACAATCATCTACAATTTGGAAAGCACCACAGTGCTGATTAAAAGYGAACACAGACCAGGTGCTACAGGATCAAACATGATGGCAAGGTAACGCATTGGTACCTCATTCCAGTACTTGGAAATTAAATTATTAAAATGGACAAGGAGCTGGTAGTGCGGTAGGTTCTGGTCTTGTTGATAGAAAGCCCACTTCCCCCAGACAGTCACCAGCTGCCCACTTTGAGCACGAAAAGAGTTCCTCTAAGATCAACAGCTCTAAAACACGATGGAGGAAGAGAAGACATGGCATACTGCAGCCAAATAAGAGGAAAATGACAATAACTGTCTGAGGAGAAGCATCTTTGGGGATAAGGTAATCGTTCACCTCATTACTCTTTCCTAAAGACAAGTAGCAGTTTCTTTCATGAGCTGGGGAAGGATCAGTATGCATGATCATGAGTTACTTGTTCATTAGGAGCCATTTACTGTAGCCACAGAAAGCAAGTGCAGCCAAAGGTGTATTAGAAAGAAATCAGTGTGAGAGGGTTAAAAAGCTTTGCACAGTGAGATGCTGGACCTCCTTTCTTCCAGATGTAGACAACGAACCAGCAGCCTGTTGCAGGACACAGGCAGTACATGGAGAGCAGTGTCTGAGGGGGCACAGTTTGGGGGCTGTCTTGTTAAGCTGCCCCTTCCCGCATTAGCCGTGTCAATTTGTACTTTCTCAACCTTTCCACTAGTTTCTAGTTCTATGCCATAAAAAACCAATTTCAGTGTTCAGACTCGAAGGAGATGTAGGAGCACGGTGTTTATTCTGCTGGTGTAAAGAATTTCTCTGGATTTACTGTACTCCTGGGGCAACATTATTGATGGGTATTTGCTGAGGACTGCTACTTTATGATTATAGCTGTTTAAAAATTGTCAAGGATGATGAAAGTTTGGAAAGAAAGATAGTATGAAAAGAATTTAATAATTAAATAAGAAGGTTTTTTTTCTCGGAAGTATTTCACTTCTCTCTAAATACAACTGGCCATGGATTTATGTTGGCTCTGTGAATTCCCTATAAATATGGCCCTCCAAAGACCATATTGATCTGAAATTAGGCAACTCATTGAATTAATGTTTAATTTTTCTTTGTAATTTCATTTATAGMCTTAATTCTTAAACCCAGAAAAAATGTACACTTATCTTAAAATTGTTTTATTTGAGTAGTGAGCTGGAATATATATCCAAAAATACTAATTTTTAAATAAACTAAGTAAAGAAAAGCTACAGAGTGGTAAAATATAACCAAATTATCCAGAATGCCAAAAATTCTCCTCTATGATCAGAGGAAATAACTCTGCCCATTTAGCTCTTCTCTGAGGAGAAATCTGAGTAAATAAATGGCCTTTGTAACATGACCAAAAGTCAACAACACTCAAGCTCCCTCCCAAACCCACCAGTGTTTGTGCCTAGGAGGGCATCGTTAGGGCAATTACTTGATTAAACAGCCAGTCCATTTTGTTTATTTGTTACACTCCTCAAAGAAGAGCAGTTCACTCTCCCAGGGGCATTTGTGTGTCCAGTAAATAGAAGCAGGTTAATTACATGCCTTAAAATCACAGGGCAGAAAATGCTATTCCTTTGTCTTCTGCTAACCCACAAGCAGGAGCACAGCTGGAGAAAGACAAGACATGTCTTGCCTGCCTGGTTGTAGGTCTTGCATGTCTTGGAAAGCGCACAGCTCTGCTGAGGATGCAGCTCTCTTTTCACAGAGTTGTAGACAGATTTGCACTATATGAATATTATAGGTACAGCATTTATTTGTGTCAGTTAAATATTATTACTGCTTATTGCTTTTGAGAGATGGCATTAAGAAGTGTTCATTGTATCTCAAATCATCTGCCACTCTTACTGGTATTTACACAYCTTTTCTTTCTCCTGGCCTCAGACCAATTTGTCTTTAAGGAAGATTTTCTTTAATTTCAGGTTATTTTGTCCATATATTTTTACTTTTAAAACTCCCTTATAATTTAAACCAAATCTCTGGCAGTTAACATCTGACACAAGTACTTTCACTAGGGAGTTTGGAGTTTTTTCAGGATCACATTACCAGTCTTTGGCTTTGTCAATATCAGTCTTAAAGTGGAGCCTTGAAGAAGCCAAAAACATGGCATATTTCCAACTCTGCTTKTCTCCAGTACAAGACAACTCCCAGGCTGCAGTTACAGTGATTGCAGAAATGCTTGCAGGCAGCCTGCAGATACAGTATGGAGGTGTGCCTGAGAGCATCCAAAGTGCCTAACGCTGAGCTAACAGCACATCAGCAGTACATGGAYCTCTAACTGCGCCTGAGAGGTGGTGTCTCATCTTGTCAGGGAAGCAATACCCACCCAGAGCCATGTTTCCATGTTCACTATCAGGGCATCTCTCAAAACATAACGTAAAGATATCTACTCTGGTTTGTGGATTTTTTCTGTCTTTTTTCCTCTCATGTCTCTTATTCTCATCTTTCTCCTCTCTTACATATCTAAAACTATAGATATAGATACAGTCTATAGTCCTAGAAAAAATGAAGTTTTTGTTACTTCATTTTCCCTAGGTCCTACCTTAAGGTAACCAGTATCAAAACTGTTACTAGACAGTGGGATTAAAGTAATGATATTTACCCGAAATTACATATATCAAAGTTTAAAGGTATGTGATTAGTATAAATCCGTAAATCACTGAAATATTTGGACGAAAAGCAGACTTTAAAAACAATTTTATATGTGGTTGTGATATATTTCTGTTTCATTGTTCAAAGTTATGTTTTCAGATATGTAGAAAAGGAAATGCATAATTCCTTTCTCTGGTATAAATGCAAGAATCTCTTCTCCAAGTAAGAATAGAGTCCATCTAGAGATTCACTGCAATATGTTGATTAGAGATGTGTTACAATGCTGGAGTGATTAATAGAATCATAGAATGGTTTGGATCAGAAGGGACTTCAAAGATCATTTACTTCCAATCTCCCTGCACTGGCCATGGACACCTTCCACTAGAGCAGGTAGCTCAGAGCTCCGCCCAACCTGGCCTTGAACATTTCCAGGGATGGAGCATCCACAGCTTCTCTGAGCAGCCTGTTCTTGTGCCTCAGCATTGTCACGGAGAAAAATTTCTTCCCGATATTGAACCCAAATGTACCCTTTGTCAGTTTAAAGCCATCAGCTCCTGTCCTATGACTTACATACCTCTCCAGCTCTGTTGTAGCCCTTTTAGGTACTGGAAGGTGCTATAAAATCTCCACAGACTCTCGTCTTCCCCAGGCTGACCAACCTCAGCTCCCTCARCTGTCTTCATAGGAGAGGCACTCCAGTCCTCTGAGCATCTTTATGGCCTTTCTCTGGGYTCGCTCCAACAGGTCCATGCTGAGGACCCTGGACCCAGATACAGTACTCCAGGTGAGATATCACAACAGTGGAGTAGAAGACAGGGAGGATCATCTCTTTTGACCTGCTGGTCTYGGTTCTGTATGAAGTGTATTTTAAGTTGTATCACTCAGTCTCACCACGTTCTCTGCCTATGCTAAGTAAATCGGATTCTTCTGCCTTATTTTTCATATATAGAGTGAGGAGTTTGTGTGTAATATATTAGACCATATATAGACCATATCCACACGTGTTTTGACTGTGGAGGTTCTTCCTAAATAGGGCTCACACTGAAGACAGCAGTGTTTAACTTTCTTAGCCAACCTGACAACAAGATAAGGAAGGAAGCAGAGGTGATACAGGAGCATGGCTTCATTTAGACAAATGTTCCCTGAGCCAGTGTACTGCCTACATTCAGGGGACTGGAATTTTGCTTTTGGTAAACTTAGAACTTTGAGGAGAGAATTAGCTCTGCAYGTTCTTCTTACATTTTGCTACTTTGCTGTGAAGTCAAAATCCCTTTAGATTATCTTATATTTTTTCATTCACACTTTTACTTTCCTTTTTTTTTATTAGGGATTTGCTCATATTTCATTAGATGAAAGGTGACTCTAATGTCCTCCTATCCCAATACTTCACAGCTGCAGTACTTTGGCTCCAATAAAAATATTTGCTGTTATTACACTTGGGATTTCAGTGATTTGATTCATTAATTGTTCAACATAACTACACAATTGACTTAATAGCATACGATACCAATCTTTACTGATTGCAATAAATCATGCTGAAAGTGGATCTACTTTATTCGTGTGGAACCGTAAGCAAACTGGTAGAAGAAAGCTAATCCTCAGGATAAAAAGCAGTGCAAAAAGCAGGACAAATCTTTATTGCAAGTATAACTATTTACTCAGTTATCTTTTTCATCTTGTATTCAGTTGTATCTGTTCCTTCCCTAATCCTTTCAGCCTTTTTAATTTAGGCAATATATTTTTCTCCTGTAAAAGAGTAGAGAGTTAACTGAGTGGTGAGTTTTAAAACAACAAAAAAGTACTGTGAACTGGCAGACCAATAGCTCTGCAGAACAGCACTGAATAGTTGTAAAGTTTCATCACATCATACCAGTCATTCAGATGCTTTGATCATAAAGGAGAAAAACCTCATGGAATATCTTCTGTTAAAAAGGGGGGTAAAAAGGGAAAGAAATGGTTGATCATTGAGGAACAAGGATGAATTAAGTCATTAAATTAAAAACTGCTGCGTCTTATGAAACAGGTATATTCCCATTCAAGTTGTTGACCCTCAATTACAATACAACTGTTTTCCCCAAGGATAAGATTCTTTAAAGCAGACAAGAGATCTTCAAATCCTGTGCAAGACAGAGAAATGAACTCCCACAGGAGCTATGAGACATCATTTCTTTGACCTAGCTCTATTTAACACAAGCACTTTGCTGCAGGTACATATGACAGAGTAAATTCTATCAGAGAAAAATGTTTTACTTCATGAACAATTTCTGCTTTGGAGAGAGGATAAAAAGATAAAAACCCCATGTGGCAGGTGCCACTCATATCTCACAGAGAATTACTGGCAGGCACTGAGAAACCATGCTAATGAAAGCACAATTGTAACCCATATAAAGGTCTTGGCAAGAAATACCTTTCTGAAAATAAAAGGTAATATACACCAAAGCAACTGATTGTCCATCCCTTAAAAATTGAGTTTTAGCATTAGAGTTTGAAATAATCAAGTCTTGTTGTTTTATGGTCTTTAAGAGAAGATCAAAACCGACACAGTGTGGAACAAATTATCTTGAGTGTCATGACATGGCATATATATGGGAGCGTTGGTCTGCTGGAGGGCAGGAAGGCTCTGCAGAGGAATTTGGACACACCATATTGATGGGCCAAGGCCAGTTTCATGAGGTTTAATAAGATGAAGTGCCAGGTCCTGGACTTGTGTCACAGCCATGCCATGCCCTGCTACAGATTTAAGGCAGAGTGGCTGGAAAGTGGCTGCCCATTGGAAAAACACCTGGGGTGCTCATTGACAGCAGCTGAACATGAGCCCATGTGTGCCCACGTGGCCGAGAAGGCCAAGGGCATCCTGGCTTATATCAGCAATAGTGTGGCCACCAGGACCAGGGCAGTGATTGTCCCTCTGTACTGGGCGCTGGTGAGGCCTCACCTCGAATCCTGTGTTCAGTTGTGGATCTGTCCTTGCAAGGACATAAAGGTGCTGGAGCATGTCCARAGAAGGGAAAGAGAGCTGGGAAAGGGTCCACAGCACAAGTCCGATGAGGAGCAGCTGAAGGAGCTGAAGTTGTTCAGCCTGGAGAAAAGGACTCAGAAGAGACCTTATAGCTCCCTACAACCACCTGAAAGCAGTCTGTAGCAAGGTGGGGGTTGGTCTCCTCTCCCCAAGGTAACAAGCAGTAGKATGAGAGGAAAGGGCCTCAAATTACACCGGAGGAAGTTTAGATTGGATATTAGGAAAAATTTCTTCACAGAAAGGGTTTTCAAGCATTGGCACAGGCTGCCCAGGGAAGTGGGTGAGTCACCATCCTTAGAGATGTGGAACTTAGGGACATGGTCTAGAGGAGGACTTATCAATGCTACAGCAACTGTCAGACTTGATGATCTTAAAGGTTTTTTCCAATCTAAAYGATCCTATGATTCTAAAACCTGCTCACCTGCCCCTTCTTGTCCTTTTTGATAGAAGATTGTTAGTGTTTGGATACTGCTGTTCTGCATTTTAGTGTATCTGTCAAACTGATCTCTTGGATGAAGTAGCKGCTTTTATTTAAAGACTTGGTTCTGTGACCTTCTGTTTCCCATACAGAAGCAATTGGCCTTGAAGATATTTTGGAGTTGAGGCTTGGGCCGTTCATCTTCCCTGGAGATCATGTTTCTGAAACATTCCCTATGTTTAGCAGTAAAAACTAAACTCTACTTGACTGCGCCTGCCTTTGGTGATATGACACTGTGTAAAAAAGTGCTGGTAAATCTCACTGCCCCTTTAAAATCTTAGGTGTTTAGGAGAGTTCTATAAAAGAGGTGGGAGCAGGTGTACCCTCACTCTGCTGGCTAGCTGGGTACCAAACCAGACATTTAGCATTTGTTTCTCTTTCTACAGCTGTGATATCTGAGATTGTGTGTTTACTGTTGAAATTCTGGCTTCTCCCAGCTGGACAGTRATGAAAGGCACTTTGAAGGGATGAGATTCTGCCAAGGCGGCAGAAAAGGAGTTAACTCGTGGGCCCAGTTTCTGCAGTATTCCCTGTTGCTGTTGGGCTCTGTGCTGCAGGTCATGTTTGCATTGCAGCATTACAAGCATTCCTGACTCTGCCTTTTTTCCTTCCCATTCAGTACACCGGTATTAATGACCATCCTGTTATCCCTTGACATCTTCATGGAAATATTTCATGTCTTTCTTGTGAACAATAAAGTCTTTAAAACACAGAAAAACCCCTCCATCTGTGAATGGTCTTTGACATTTGCAAACATGGCAGTAAGTAATGTTAAGTACTTTTCAATCTCCATGTTTTCCTTATAACTCCAGAGCACATCCCTCTCTGGTTTTACTTCACTTTAAACTGAAGAAAGCTTCTTTTAATGTAGTGCTAGCCATGGGGTACTCTAGGAGACATGTACTGTAATTGTGATATACACACATAAAATAAACAGACTCCAGAAGCTGAGAGAAATCACGCAAAGACAACATTTTCATAACTGTGAGAATGGCCCTCTAACTGTGAGAAAGACGTGCATTTAAGATTTTCAAAACAGAAAAATAAGAGTCATATGATCCAAAATCTTTTGTAAAATCACATTTTTTTTTTCAGATTAAACATTTAGATATTCTAAGTGTGGCAATCCTTGGTATTATCAGGTAAAAAGAGAAAAAAGAACCTCACATGGAAGTTATGTATGTTGTCTTTCTCATGTCTCTTGTAGTGTTTTTTTATATACTTGGAATCTGTCAAATGGGGAAATCCTCTCTTACCCATATACCCCTACAAGTACAACTACGTAGAGGTATGAAATTGTATGAAACTTTGCAGTGTGAAAACTGTCTGGATTGTGCTTTTTTCCTGTAACTCTTGCAGAAAGCATTCTTCAGCCAAAACTATTTGCTCTTATAGAATTAGTTACACAGGTACACAACAACCCAGTACTCATCATTAGTAAATTTAAGCACGGATGTTAATTGTATTTCCAAAGAGAAAAAAACATCATCTCAAATAGCACTAAAAATGCTTTCTTAATGAGTCCTGCTACTTTAAAAGCCTGACTGTTGACTATCTTCTAAATCTCTTCTTTGAAAAAAATACTTTTAGAAATAAGGCAAGAGCAGTAAAACTGACTGAAATTAAGGTTTTGGCAAYAGTTGCTACTAAGCCTTCAATAGTCGGTGGAAAACTTCACAAATATGAAATTAATTTTATCCAAACATTTTTTTAGGAAAACTTTATACGTGTTCTGGATTTTCTTTACCCTCATCACTGATTCCTAAGGAATATGTGTGCAAAATTAAACAAATCTGTTTCTTCTCTTACTTTAGCTATTTCCTGGTGCTGCATTGGCTCTGTTTCATGATGAGCTGTTGATATTGCAAAATCTGGCTTGTGGTGCACAAAATAATTCAGTTAAAGAAGGTAAATGATTCAAATATCCCAATACTCAGCAAAGTGGAGGAAACTAAGAGACCTGTTTAAAATAACTTGCTGAATTTTCATAAAGTTGGTACTTGTTAGAGTTCCCTGAACTTATTTTTCTGAGTTAAAGATCTGAGTTATTGAGAAGAATTGGTAATACTTCAGCTTTAAAAAAACAATCTTTATTTCTTCAGCCTTTAGAAGTCTTTCAGCTTTTGATCTAGTTATAAAAGACAAGTATTTTAAAAGTAAGTGTTTGCTTTTTTTAATTATCTTTTGTGAAGAATGTGTTCTCAATAGGGTACTTTTCACATCAYTGGGAGCTGTAATAAATCAAGAAAGATGGCCCTGGAAAAACAAGGTGTTCTCCTTGGAGGTTCTATTTGGTAGCATTATAAAATCTCAAGTCTTAGAATTCATTCTAATGTAGGCAAAATTAAAAGAAAATCCATGTGAATATCTCTGTTTAAATGTTTTGATGAAAATGCTGTCATGGTAATGGACAGAATTGCCGTCTAGAAAGTTTTCTGTATTAGGAAAAAGAGGATATAGCTGTCCCATGGTTCACACCTTCCATAAGGATAGACAGAATGCCAAYGAAAGTCAGGAAGGAAAATTATTAGATTCATCTAAACAAATGAAAGAAAACTCTTCTATTTGAAAAAGATGAATTTTGATTTGGAGATGGCATCAGGTCACAGTGTAGAACTAAAAACATCAACAAAATCATCTGGCTATTGGGCGTCAGCTAACCTGAGTTACCTGTTTTCCATTTGAAGAGTGAGAAAAACACTTCACACTCACATTGGCTACTTAAGAATATAATTATTRTTGTATTTATTATTTAGTTTTTTAGTTAGAGTGCACATTATTTAGTTAGAGTACGTGTGTGCCTTTAATAGTTTATTTCTAGGAATTGAAACGTGGAATTCCTTATTTTTGCTTTCCAAAGTGGTTTTGGATTTCTGTGTAAGTAAAATATTGCAGTATTTTAGATTTATTTGAATTAGAATATCCAAGTGACACTGTGTAAATCTACTTTTTTGGCCTAGGGAGAGAAATTGTCAGAGTCAAAGCTTGGTAAAATTATTTGACAGTTGGACTCGATGATCCTTGTGGGTCCTTTCCAACTCAGCATATTCTATGATTCTATGACTTTRATAATCTCTRATTTTATTACAAAACAAGCCTTCCAAGATAAAATACACTCAAAACTGGGTTGTGTAGAACTTGATGAGATGAAGTTAGTCAATTCCTTTCCATTGAACACATTACTTGGACAATAACTTTCATCTGGCTGGAGTACAGACGTGTGCACAGCCGGCAGGGACACAACTACCTTGGTTAGTATTACTGTAATTCTAAAAGAGTCCACAGCACCATAATCCAGAAAAAGCCTTTTACACCATCAGTGGTCAATAATCTGCACAGTCATTTACTTAACACAAACAATGTACTCATCATCTTGTGGACAAAATGTCTATGTACAATCCGATAGTGAATAAAAGTGGAACTACGGAGAAGGATAGAAGATACTATTACTTTAGGACTGTAACATGTGTCTATTAGGACTATCCTTATTGTGGCTATGTTCATGCTTCTTAGACCTAAAGTTATTTTTGCACCTCAGGCTCAAATGAATAAATTATTYTGTCTACTTAAAATAAAATATGACCACCTAAAAAATACCAGCAGCATAGGTTTTACAAATATTGTTTTCTCAGATTTTTTGTATAATAATCATATATATTCTTAAGCATGAATTGTATGCYAACTCTGAAAGGGAATTTCTATCTGATATTTTTCATCTCTAGGATAAATCATTTGCTTTTGTTGTCTTTGTCCATGATTTATGCTGCACCTTAATTATAACTAGGGTGATATTCAGCATGACGACACAATGTATGCCCACAAATACTTGTGTTTACAATGATCAAGAAGTTGGAAATAGTTAGCATCAGCTCCCAAATTATGAAAAACACTCTGAGGAAAATTCAATCCAGAATAAGAATGAATTTTATTCTTAATTTTATGCTCTTTAATTTATGATCAAATAATCTGCTGGTTTGGAACCCTAGTGAGAAAAAATCCCCTTAGGACCCTCCTTTGTAATTTACCAGTAGAGATGTTGTATTACTAAACTTCTGGTTAGAATGGTAAGTCCATTGGAAATGCTGTCACTTCGTGTGAGAGAGCTGGGCTCTTGTTACAAACCAAAAAATGACATCTGTTTAGCACTGAGATAGTGGAATTGGCAGTAGATAGATCCATACTAAAGAATATCCCAAGAGGATTGTCACAAGAAGTGGCAGAGGAGACATCAAAGGCTAATTAATTCTAACCTCAACTGGAGAACAACAGGAGTATGCAGGGAAGGTGCTATGGGAAGGATATGTGACAGCACAAACCAACAAACTACGGGTAGTTTGTGTGACAGAAACAGGCCTATGAAGAAATAACTGTTTGCATTATACATGGCAAATACATATAGTTATAAATATATATTATATAATGCACATATATATACACACRCATATATATATATACTCTGCTTTCCCCCATGCACTTCTACATTATTATCTAACTGAATTTAAGAGATTGTATTTTGTTTTTTTCATCGTAAAAGAAGAAAGAAATACAAAGAACAAACAGTAATCACACAGATAGGTCACTCTCATGGCTGTCCTTGCATGACTGGACAGCCACCAACTGAACCTCGTAGCTTTGAGAGCTGATGGACCAGCACCGTTTTTCTCTCTACATCTGAAGGCACAGCTCCTGTTGATTTAACATGACTGCAAGTGAAAACAAGGAACAAAGTTTTGAATAGACCTTGATGCAGCAGTAGGTGGAACTGAATAAACAGTGAAGCTAGAAGATTTTTGAGGCAAGCAGTAAGCCAGCCTCCCAAAAGGAAGCTGTAAGATGACTGACTTGTGAGAAAGCAGAAGACAGTGTCAGGTGACAAATATGCACATTTGACTTGCTGTTTACTCTGCTTTGAGGAATAGAAATACAAAGCCTTCTAGTTTAAAATCAAGTGCTGTCTTGAAAAGGCAGCTCTGTGTGATTGTGAATTACTATTGACCTTCAAGTTTCCAAGTAAGTAACCTCAAAAAGATACAGGCTCATGTGGCAGAAGACTTCATGAGCACCACACATCAAAGTCAGAGACACAGACTTCATCCCACTCTGCCACCAAGGTGCAGAAATTATCTCAGAYAACCTTAGCTGGTGATTGAAAGACAAGGTTTTTTGGCAATTTACTTGGGAATGACATTGGAATGGAACTGTAAGTCAAGTCCTTCCCTTTATGTTTATAGCAAAATCTGTTGGAATAAAAATTCTCTGCACTGCAGTGAGACTGAAGGTCTTGTCCAAAATGCAAACAAGGTAGCTGGACAGAAAAAGGTGCATCCTTCCCACCTTTTCTACTTGCCTGCCTTCCACCAACAAAGGAGAAGTTCTAAGCCCAGATTTTTTCATGCCTCTAAACTGTCAGAATAATCCACAGGAGCTATAAAATGCCTGAAGTTTTGTCATTTGCTCAAGGAACCTCCTTTGCAAAACAAGAAYACAGCTTAGAGCTGCTGTGGAATTAGGGCCTGGCCATGAGGAAGGATAAGATTGTGCACTGAAGCATCTTCTTATGAAGAGAGAAAAATCCCAGAAGACTGTAAAGCAGCCTGTGAGAYGGAAAGTTGAAATTATGCACGTATGGCTAGATAAAGAGGATGTCAGAGAAGTAAAGAAAGGCCTTCATTTCATCTGTCTTGTGGGGCTACTCCGCCTCTAGTACAAGCTGTGATATCCTGCTTGGCCTCATTCCCTGTTCCTCACGGGTCCTTTACAAGCAAAGGCCGGTCTGGCCACACGCCCATGTGGCTGCTATGCTGTGTCACAGGTCGGGGGCCAGGCTGCTGCAGCCTCTTGCAGCTGCCCTGGATGAGAAAGCCCACTGCATAAGGGAAAATTGTGGGGGTATACTTTGCTTTGCCTTTATGCTTCACTCACTTGCCAGGGGGATTTTAGAAGATTTAAGAGAAAATGAGGAAAAAACCTGCACCATTTAATTTATGCGTCTTCATGTGTTCTTAATCCTTCTTTTGGGGTTAAGATTTCATCAGTATAAGACATTGCATGTGCATTTAACAAAGCATGGTTTACACCAGCTGACACTGTCTCTGAATTTGGCCCCAAATATGACACCCGTTTCACACTTAATCTCCCCAGTATTTACTTCACTCTGAGAAGTAATTTACCACAGGAACAGTTCCATTTCTTGGTATCAGGTAACACAATAACATGCTTGGTTAATTAAGTAAAAAAACCTAAATAAATATTGTAAAAGTTCCATTTTGCCCTTAACAAAGTAATGTCAGAATCCCAATTAAACTTGTGAAGATAGACAATCTTCTAAGATTCTCACTTTGGATGTCTTCCATTGACTTCTTACAAAACAACAGCTTCTTGTTGCTGGTGACCAGTACAGAAGAGTACATATTCTTCTGTATTCTATGATAAGCAGGAGGTGCAGAAAAGGTGTGAGTAAAATTCAACTTCTTATTTCTCATGAATGAACAGGTACACCTCTATTTGATTGTGTCCATTCTGTTTACACATCAGCAAAGGTGACAAAGAAATAGATGTATCCCATTGTTTGTTAGGTGAAACCCAAACAAACTAGATTTCACATTCTGTCCTCCCACAGAAATATTTTTTTTATCATTATGAGCTCGTCTAAATGCCTTAGTACAAACTTCCATTACACGCATTATTTACTGAGTAGATTYGAAAATACTACCATTATTCAATAAAATGAAACCAGCCCTCTAAAAATGGTCAGTGAAATTTTTGTTTGAAAAACACCAGTCTGCTCAGAAAGCTCAGAAACAAAATAATATACGATTTTAGGGAAATGGAAAAAACATAATTTAGTTTCACACAGAACATARAAGTGCTTCTCAGCTCTGTGTATTTTCACTTATCCACTTTTACCAGTATAAACCTATGTACTATTTAAAGATTTTTTTGATAGAGCTTTTTTTAAGCCAGAACAATTTAAGCAATAGAACATTTTGTTGGAGAAATGTCATACTATGATGCATTTCTGTGAATGAAGAACAATTTTACTACTCAGAGCTAACACACTGGCTGTATTAAATGAATGAATGTGGTCTAGAAATATGGTTGTTAACATAAGCAGATTTTAGAATAGTTCTCATTTCAAGTATTTTATCTCCAAATGTATTCAGAGATATATGTCATACTCCTGTGTTGCCTGAATTGTACTATCAGGGGTTTTTTCACTTATAAGCCTCAATAAAAGCCAGTAATACCTGCTTGTTTAAAGGAAAACAACCATAAAGAGTAAAGATGAATATCCAATAGCTRTATTGTATATTTTCATTCAACCTGTCAAGGAGGAAATGAATGAAAGCCACAATGAGTAAAGTTTACTGAAGTGTGAAGASATTTTAATAAATCATTAAACAGACAGTACTTCAAATTAAGTTATCAAAATCCTTCTCCATTTAGTCATATCATAGAAGGTTAAACTCCTGTATTGCATAGTAAGACACTTTTATTTCTTTGTTCAGTCTTCTAGGACATATTACATGATGAAGACATTCTGAATGAACTATATTCATTCTGATTTTGCTGAAATGCAGTTTTAAAAAAGCCCTCATCTAAATACAGTTATTTTTCTCCAAAACCCATTAAWTAATGGTATTCCTCAACCAATTATGGACATTAAAAATACTTTTCCTGTGCTACTATCTGCCAAAATAGAGTTGAATGTGATTTCCTCTGAAACGGCAAATATTTTAAGTTAAAAGGAACCATTAAAAATAGTTTTAAAAATTACTTGTCATAGTTGACCTTCCAAAATAAGTACTTAATCAAGTTTTCAAAATATATGTTTGTTCTTAGTGATCCCAAATTGCATTTCATAATCCAATACTAGAAGCCAGCCACACTTTTCCACATAAATCCCAATGATCTTGTCTATTTTCATGCTACATACTAAGGAAAAAGAGAAGGCATATTTATCTTTCCATTAGAGTRTGCAGGCAAACCAAATGAGCTTTTAACTTGTTGAAAGAACAATTTTTTCAAAGGCGTAGAAAATGGCAGAATCAGTAAAAAGCAGGCTGCCAGAGGGGGTCAAAAGATTCATTTTGTTTTGTTTTTGTACCAAACAACCTATAGTTTTTTGTTCGAGAGCTTTCCTTCCCCCTTTTCCTGAGAATGTAGTGCAGACCACAGGAAATGAAAAAATGTTCATTAAGCTGTCTCCAACATCAGCTAGATCTTTCCAAGGAAGATATAAATCCCCATATTCATTGAGAGAGGAGGAGAAAGGTAATACTTTTTTATCCCCAGGGCAAAGTACAAAAACAATGAGAGAAGAGTCCTTCTTAAGGTATTCTTGATACACTGAAATTATTTAGTGAACCCCAAACTGAATTTTGGAACTTCTCACACCAGGATTGCCAGTACATTTAGTTCTAGCTAAATTTTACACAAAACTGAGTATATTGGCGAAGAGTCACAGGTTCAGGAACAAATGCCAGGGATGCACCATGAATCCAGACAGAACCCAGTGCCCAATTTCCTCTCTGATAAGCTAGGATATTTCTGGCTCCAAGTAGGAACTCCACTTCTTTCTGCAATATGCTGGAATCCTGCCCATTTGAAGACAAAGCAACGTGCTGTGAAGTGCTTCAGACAGTCGTTTTGCCCAGAAAGAATGATTTGGAGTTAAAGTGAATGGCAAAACCATACAGAGACATTGGGAACTTGTATTCAATTGCTAAACCAAACAATATAACTTGCATGTTATAACTACATGTCCTTAGTCTGAATRTATGGAAAAAGGAGACACAGGAGTGAGACCACATTTAGAAGGTGCTACTTTAGGTGTGCTGTTGCTTAATAAGAATTTGCCAGGGCAGACAAGGGAACAGGAACTTCACCTAGCCTGAGGTGCTCACTAGAGAAAGATGAAGAATAGGTTAAGCAAAGCTCTGCCTTAGGACTTGCATGTTCTTCCAGAACCCTCTGACTCATCTGTGCCTTTCTAAGAGCAAAGTGACTACGGTTAAGAATTTGTATAAGGCTATATTCATTGCTTGCTTGACAAATTATGTTTGAAGATGTTTAAGCCAGAGGCCAGATTTCCTAGAGTAGGATGAAATTCAGAGGAAAATATCTGAGCCACTGCAAGGCCTGAGAAACCCAAGGCACAGGTCTGAGCTTTCTGGAGCCCTGTATCTCAAGGAAAAAATTGAAAAGCACAGTTCTGTTTAGTACACTACAGAGCTCACTACAGAAAATAGGTGGCGGAATCCTTACTAAAGAAAATGTGATAGGCTATCACAGAATCATAGAATGGCCTGGATTGGAAGAAACCTTGAAATTCCAATCTAGTTCCAATCCCCCTGCTATGGACAGGGGCACATTCCACTAGACCAGGTGGCTCAAAGTCCTGTCCAACCTGGCCATATACACTGAGAGAAAACCACATCCACAACTTCTCTGGACAACCTGTTCCAGTGCCTCTCCACCCTGATAGTAAAGAATTTTTTTCCTAATATCTAATCTAAATCTACTGTCTTTCAGTTTGAATCCATTCCCCCTTGTCCTGTCACTACACGCTCTTGTAAAAAGTCTCTCTCCATTTTTCTTGTAGGCCCCTTCAAGTACTGGAAGGCCACAATTAGGTCACCCTGAAGACTTCTATTTTGGGCTGAAAAATTCCAATTCTCTCAGCCTTTCCTCATAGGAGGGGTGCTCTACTCCTCTGATCGACAGAAGACAACACTGTGTTTGGAAACAGGACCTGTGCAGCTGCATGTGGGGGTGATTTGGGAGTACTCAGTCCCCTTCACAGAGGTCTATTGCACAGATATTATTTAGTTCTTCGTTTCCTTCTACAGCTGATCTGCATTGCAGGGCCCTGTGCTTCAGGCAAGAGCAGGATTGCCAGATCTCTGCTCAGAGACTTTTAGTCCCAACTGGAATGAGCAGAGCAGTACCATTCAAAGGCAGTATACAGCCTGCCAGGGACCGTCTTTATCTTTCCACCACACTGGGTGACACTTACTTGGGTCCCAGTCAAGAACTCATGTGCAGGTCCCAAAACTTAGAGMGTGTGCTGCTTCATCCTAACTCTCCTAATTGTAGCCATTCCACACCAATGATCCCACAATGTGTTCTTCCAGCTTTTGGCGTGCATGATTTTGTCATTTGTAACTGCTAAACTCTTTGCATACATATTAAAACGCAGTAGTGTTGCAAGACATCAAAGTCATATGTGATTTGCTAAACCGTTTTCCTATGAAGTACTTTATAAATGATGCATTAATTCTGTCAGGATGCAGCCCTTCAGCATGGCTCATTAAGTCTGGCAGTTGCCTACTTTTCTTTTGATCTTCTGCATGGGGAAAGGAAATAAACGTCGTTTTTATCTCCTCAAGAGCATCGCCTACCACCTGCCCTGAAAAAGAACAAACAACATTTTCCACTTGAAGAGGACATTTTCCCC
The DNA here is from genome assembly GCA_003713295.1 of Parotia lawesii. Classification (NCBI taxonomy): domain Eukaryota; kingdom Metazoa; phylum Chordata; class Aves; order Passeriformes; family Paradisaeidae; genus Parotia; species Parotia lawesii. The sequence continues at coordinate 1,233,182 of RAHM01000068.1, read as the reverse complement.
TATCAGCTGAGAACTTCTCTCACCTGAATTTACATGAAGTATATTTTTAGATTTATAGGCTTTTGGCATTACTCTTTCTTTAAATGAAACTGCACTCTGAGCCATAGTGGGGACCTGTAGGCCTGAAGAACACTTAAAATTATCCCAAACAGGTAGCAGGGTTGTTTTTCCAAAAGAGAATGGTCTGGTTAATGTAAAGCTCAGTCTCTACTTGACAAGTCTTTCACAGCAGGTGAGGACCTGAACCATCTGATTAGAGCTGCATTCTGCACTCTTGACAAGAAGGGCAAGCACTGGTAAGAGGATATGAATTAAGTGCAGTTAGTTACTTTTTACACAACAGGTCAGTTGTAAATGCTGTTGTACAGAAAATATTAAAAGGTCATGTGCCTTTTGATAYCCAAGTGCTTTCACTTCAAACTTTGTCAAATGAATTTTCTGTGTAAAATGTACTATGTCTTTGGCAACAGTTCTATTATTTTTCAGCACTGCCCCTTGATAAGGGCTTAACAAGCAGAGGTCCAAATGACAGCAGATGAAAGCTGAAAGCAGCCCTGGTTATGTGTGGTCAGGCTGAGCCCAGCCAAGTGAAGCATTCCTCCGTGGATGGCCAGCGGATGCAGGTGTCAGAAATGCATCAGCATCTCAGAGTTCCTCCCCAGTGGGCTGGTTGGGTTTCATGCAACTGTCTCCACATCGTCTCATCAAATCCCCTTTCCAAGGGATAGGCCAAATATCAGGACTAGGAAGATGACAGCCAGGTTTCTAAGSTTCTCTCTGTTGTGTGGGTGTGCTGCTGCCTGGCAGCTTGTGGCTCACTTGAGGGGGGTTCCTCTCTCAGTCACAGAGAGCGATGTGACGGTATGTTTGGCTCTAGTGAAGTGGGGCTCAGTATGCTGCATGCTACAGCGCTTTAATGAGCACATCAAGGATGCTGACATCAGGAGATAGGTCAAATGTCATAGTTTAGACTTCCAAGATTGTAAATGGAAGCTCGTTGACACAATGAGACTTAAAAAAAAAAAAGAAAAAAAGCCATAGTAGAAACCTAAGGAGAGTAGATTACAAATCACTTGGTAATGAACATGAACAGCTACACCTAGCGTAGTCTAAGCAGGGCCAATACTAGGTCTGAATTCTCAAAATGTATAATTATCATAGTATACTGTATTTATAGTTTGACAAGACAAAGAGTAAGTGTTTAAAACCAAAACTAGGTTTAGGTTAGATACTAGGAAGAAATTTATTACTGTAAGTGTGATGAGATATTGGAACAGGTTGCCCAGAAAAGTTGTGAATTCCCCATCCCTGGAAATGTTCAAAACCAGGCTGGATGGACATTGGAGCAACCTGGTGTAATGGAAGTTGTCCCTGCCCGTGGCAGAAGTCTTGGAACTAGATGATCTTTAATGTCTCTTACAACCAGTCTATAATTTTATGATTATAAATACTTATAAAGGGGTATAAAAATAGTGATATTATTGATAAACATGTCATTCTAAACTACATCAGGTTTAGAACATGAACATCAGTTTCATGCCAAAAGTTGTGTTTAAAGTATTACTAATGCTGTTCTCAAATTTCCACAAGATTTTAATTCTCATATTTACCTTTTCCTTTTTGCATTATTTCTCATGCATAAGCACAACATTTTTTATAGAAATAGAAAAAATTATAGRTTAATCTATATGAAGGACCACCAGTAAAGCAGACCAAAGAAGTCCATCCCAGTGTTCTCAAAAATCACAAGATACTGAAGAAACTTTAGAATCAGAAATATTAGGTATTAGTTATGTTGCAAATTACACTTGAGTCACTTTGAAGTCAAGATTCATTACAGAATACTCAGTCACAATTGCTGAATTTCAGCTACAGACAGCTGTAGAWTATAGACAATGAATATTTAACATATAATTATCTAATTAAGATGTCATCAAATAGTAGACTCAGCTAATTCAATTAGTTATTTAAAAATGTGATCCTGAACAGGGGTGTTTTAACAAAAATTTGAAGAACTTATTTTTAATATTGTTCCAGCTTRCTTGCTACTTCTTGTGCTACATGCCAGCAGCAGTAGGTAATGAAGATTTGATTTTTTTTAATTGTACCACTATATATTGGTTCCATGAACTAACCAATACAGGAAAATACGATACTTGCATTTGTGTGAAAAATGGTAGTTCCTTTCTTCCTGTTTTATTTTTTTAGAAGCTCTTTACATCTCACACCAGCTCTATTTTAGGGTCTTTTTAACAGCTGTTGTCTACGTTGTCTATCCTGCACTCTGATGAAAAGAGAAGAATATTTTCTGACAGCACTAACACAGTCATTATGTGAAGAATAACCTTGCCTAAGAAGTCCTGCCTCTGGTGCATATATGCAACTGCGGCACCCAAATATGACTCCACCACAGTCATCCCCAGTGTTCAATAGATTCACACCGGAGTGTGCTGCCTTACTTCATCCACTGTTCACACCACAAGTATTTTCCACCAAGGACAACTGCAGGTGTTCTTTCATAGATGAAGTGAGGTATTGTGTAGCTCTCAGTGAATGACCTTCTCTTTGTAATACACCAGTACAAGCAATAAACATAAAATATTTTAATTTTCCTGTAGCTTAATAGAGAAATACATTCATTACTACAAGTCATCAGGTAGGCTCTGCAATCAAAGAATTTTTATKAAATTTATACAGCACTATTAATATGGGAAAGACCAACATGAATTATAAAATACTGTCTTGGGAGAAATTTAAATTTGCCTGTTAAAAGAAAACTAACCCTTTGCAAAATAACAGCTAAATGGGATCAGAACCATCTCTCAGTGTAGCTGAATATTTTGGGTTTTTTTCCCCCAGGGTTAGGAAAGCACTTTTTTCTGTCATGAAAAAGATAAATCACAATCAGTCTGTCACATATAATTTGACAATTTGCAATGCTTGAACAGCAGGAGACCAAGGCACATATTTCAAACATTGCTACTGATAGAAGAGTTTTACAGTAGGTCCCAATTTCTATGCTGGATAAATGTCCTGTTAAAACCCGTTGTATAACAGATAGCCATGAAGGATTGGTGCACTGGAACCAAAGGATTTGCCTGATTAGTTTTGGTCTTCAAGTTGATAATTTTTTAAACATGCATGAGAAATCAACTACTATGCTCCAAGGATCAAGCAAACTAACAGGTGTACATCTTGGCACCTAAAAATGCTACGACTAAAAAAGGGAAATTTTCTGCATTAATAACAAGTTATGGCTTTAAGTAAATGGGTAGCAATTTGTGTCTGGTATTTGGACACAGAAATAGGTAAGTAAAGCTTGTATCTTCCTCTGAAATTTCCCAAAATAACTTACAAAATCTCTACTTCTTGGAGATAATGGCCATCTTAAAAGTCAAAACCGTCAAACAMTATTGAAACTACATTTATTGGACTTATCGGGTGATCTGTCATAAATAAACATCTTTGCACTGAGTCCCAATTTTAAATTGCTTGATATACAGAAAAGATTAAAAGAAAAAAGGAGATAAAGAAGATCAAAACTCTTCCTGCTTATGTAATGTCAGAAAACTCCAAAACAAAATGAAACCAAACCTGAGTGCATCATAAATCCTACAGCTTAAAATACTGAGAAAACAGTAAAAATATTGCTATTAAAGTGGGTAAGGCAAAGGTACAGCCAACTTTCTCCTTGCTAATTTATTGTGTGGCTTTATTCTGAAAACCATGGCACGGGATTTCACACTGATTATTTCCCCATAATTTCCACATAAAGTATGTTCAGTTTGCAAGTAAACAGATCATTTTTTTCTCTTCCTACAAAGCACTGGAAGCACAGCCTGCCCTCTGAAATGCAAGCCAAGTCTGCAGTTTCTTGTGAATAATCACCAGTTAAAGGCTCAGCCTGCTTTGTCATACGTATTCACCAGCATTGCATGTGAGAAGCTGACTGGAACAATTCTATTTGCAATGAAATAGGAGGACGAATTGAATCTCCTTCATTTCCTTCCAATTAGCTGCAGTGCAGCTCCCTCCTAACTTGGTTTTGTGGGACTTGAGAGACAGGAAAAGCCAGAGTTAGGACTGTTTCTGATGGGGAAGGAAGCAGCTGAGACCAGTGAGCATCTTGGTAAAGGATTTTTATGAAAATGGCAGCATATTGGAGATAGGATGAAACCTTGGTTGGTCATTGCTCCAGGCCATGTTGAAATGCTCAGCAATATTCTCTTGACCAATTCCTGAATTTATCACAATTATTTTCGAAAGAGACTGTGGCAGGTCAAAACAAAACTCCACCCCGCACAGCTGATGCTGGCAGTAGCAAAGACTGGAAAAGTGTAAGATCAGGTCAAGCTTTAACAATGCTTCTCCAGGATGCCGGCTTATCTCCAGCAGCCGACAGCTCAGAGACTTTCTGAGCCAGGTCTGGCAGCATCCTGAGGGAAGGAGTTACACATCTTGATTGCAAGCTACTGGCAAACAAGCTTCCCTTGTCTCTGTGTAGAATCTGTCCCATTCTAGCTTCATCTAATATAATTTTTTTTTTTTTACTGGTAGAAGCAGGAAGCAATTGATGCATACTGACCTTCCTTATTTTCATACACATCTATTATATTCTTCGTTATTAATCTYTGACCAGGTTGAAGGGTCCTATCCTAATTTATTGTGTCTTGCATGGATGAATGCCTCTCCAAATCCCTGGGCATCCTTCCCCAAATATTTACTTGTTGCTACATTATCCTTCTTGACATGGGGGAGGGGAAACAGGATGGCACACCAGTGTCCAAAATGTGTGCATGTCAGAGATTTGTGGAGAGGTATAAAAAAGCTCTCTGAGTTGGCTGTTCCTTGTCATCATAAGGTATCAGCCTATCTGAAGCCTCTTGGCTCTTCTGACCATACAGAATTGGTTGGGTTTTGGGGTGTTATAAACCAGAATTCTAACTCTTAGATCCCGGAGTACTGTTATGATTTCAGAAATGAGAATTTTGTCAGAAAATAAGTGGGACTGCAGCCCTCAACCTTTGGAAGGCTTGGCTGAGAACAAAATAGATGTGGAGGGCAAAAAGAAAAAGTTATTATATTTTTTTTTTCAGTTAAAAGACTTATGATTTAGCCAGTTTTTGAGTAAATATAGGACTGGTGGGTGAATAGTGGATTCCATTTTCCAGGCAGTACATAAGTCATAATACATACATAAYAACATATTATTTTCTTCAATACATTTACCAAGTTCTATCTTAAAACCACAGGGGTGCTTTTAAAACCCATTAATAATATAAGAAAACTGGGATAGAATTCTTCTGATTATTAAGAGCTTTCCATCCTACATAAATTACCAGCCCTTTTACTATCCCCTCAATGTGATACCAGCTGCCTCCTTCAGTTCACACGGCTTTTCCCTCTTTACTGATAGAGAAAAATATGCTTTCTCATCAGTCATTTCCCTACACTAAAAACAAGCCAGCTTTTTTGCTTAACTTTTCAGTATTTTGCTCTGCTAATAGCTTTCTTCTGCTTCCATTCCAGCTTGAATTAATCTATAGAGAGAAAAGCAGAATAGTGCACAGATATGCCAGACTGGGAAGCTCTTCTGAAATTCCCCTCATTCAAAAAGACCTCTGATAATGGCATAACTATGACAAACCTCCTAGAAATATTTCACAAGCTCCCACATAAGATTACAGCTATTTTATTAAATTTTCTAGCTTCAGAATTCTTCATGATACAGGCACATTTTCATCTTTTCATTAATTAGTTCTCCAAGATTAATCAGCTTCACATTTGTTTCAGTCATTTAATCTTACAGCAGAAATTCCAGTTCACCAGTATTCAGTTTTTCACTGTTGTATTATTACATGCATTACGCAGGAATCTTTGTGTACTCAGAATTATTCATCCTTTCATAAGATATTCCCGCCCTTCTCTTTATTAACAACACTTTCTAACTTTGTTAATAAAAAGCATACTCCTACTTTTTTGTGTCAAGGTCACTAGTGGAACCACTCAATTAATTTTTGAATAAAGATATCTTGATTCAGAAAAGTCTGGCAATTCTTAAACTAATTTGTCTCTACCATAACTAAACACATCCTTTACATGAAGTCACGTAAAATTATTTACTGGATTTCTAAGAAATTAGACTGATTTTTATCTCCCTGTCATTGGAAATGAGGTATCTAAAAAAGACATTATATTGATTTGGTGAAATGCAAGTTGGGTAAATCTATGCTGCATTCCATTTTCATTTACCCCCACATTTTTGAAGTGTTCTAAAGTCTTGCATGTAACTAACATACTATGTTGTCATATATGCCATTATTYATTTTCTATTTTGTAAGTGTGTATCCTATGTTGACTGTTTTCCAGTTATACCTTTGCTGATTTAAGAGATTTGTCTAAAAGCTCTGCTGCTGGATCTGCAACTTCACATGTGAGTTCATGCAGTTCTGCAGAGAGGTTATCTACTTCCCCCAACACGAGTACATTAGGTTGCTTGACTTTTGGTTTCCACTTCAGCTGTTGTGATTTCCTTTTCCACATTCCCACTGCTATCATGATTCTGTTCCGCATTCAGCATCACTATTCTTATTGAAAATTGATCAAAATCTCTTAGAAACATAGCTAGTGACCCACTGGAATCAAAAAGTTCAGAATTTTATAACCACAAGTAAAAACCTAATAAAAAAAGGTCCGAAGGATTTCTGTGACAAATACTGCTTCCCGGTGCCTGACAGCTGAGGACTTACGTTGTATAGAAACAACAATCCAAAGCTGTATTAAGCCACARGGAAACAGAAGAAAAYAAAACCACTGACAACCCCAAAGGASCCTGCAATGGGAAAGAATGCAGTTTTCCAGAGTGCTGCTGGACTCTGTGAGATTTTTAATATTATTAAGGAATGACCTTGCCCCATGCAACGTGCTCAAAGTATGGCAAGTTTCTGAATCTGTAAAAGCAGGTAATTAGCTACTGCTTCTTCCATTTGTTCTCTCTCCCTTACAAAGCAAGAGGATAACATCTTCTTTGTTCCCGCTGCAAATCAAGGAAAACTCTGAAGCCTTGGAAAAATAAAAAATATAAACAATAGGCAAGAAACATATTCAATAGAGAGAAATCTCCTATTTTATCTTTTTAGAAGGCTCGTTAAATCTCTGTCCTAGGCACAATGTAAAACAAAGGCCACACATTCTTCTGTTTTTTTCTTTATGTGTGTGCTGAAAATTCAGGCCTAATTACAGGAGGCCTGAAAACTGTCCTTATTACATACTAATACGCTTTTCTATCAACAGAATACCTTCATAAAATATTTACACTGCCCAAATTTASCTCAGATAAGCCCTTAGCCTGTGAAAAGTTTTAGGACCTTGATTATGGGAGAGGTGTTGTCTTCCGTAGAGACAGAATGAAACCTGCATTAGATAACTCTTCATGTCCCTTTTAGCTCTTAATAATGAAAACTGGATTTATTCAGAGGAAGGAACTAGCCCTGAGATACTGCTGAAAGATCTGTCCAATAATATTTGTAATTTTTGCCATCCTCTATTTTTTGAGGTTGGCACACTTCTTAATTGAGGGATTATTTAAGAGAATTTGAATTTAAATCTTCAATGATAATTATTTTTTTGTTATTTACCCTTATTATTTTTCCAAATTCCTCTGACTCTGTATTAGATAGCTTCACAATACTTTACTCATCCTGTAGTGGATTTTAATTGTATTTACAAGAAGCTGTCGCTCTGTAAGAATTAATTCTGACACCAGTTGAATACATTGTTGAAGTCTGAGGGGACTGTGAATGGAAAACATGTCAGAAAATAGCTCCTTGCGAACAAGGAGGAAAGTAAAAAAAGCCACAAGATTTTTTAATGTTGTTATCCATGTATTACCATTGGAGTTTGTCTTACTGTGCCTTTGGTATTTGGTCTCATTCCTTTCTCTCTGTGTTTACAACATCACCTTCATCACTGAATTAAGCTGATCCAATTGAAATTTTATCTCACTTATTTTCTCACTCCTGTCAGGAACATTTGATGCTGGCACGTATGGCAACACAGGGGAGGAAAGGCTTGTTTTAACAGCCACATTGACTTTTCAGCCTCTCTGTTACCACAGCCATCAAATTCCAATTTACTCTTCTAGGGRCCCTCATCATTCCACAGTCCAGTGTGGACAAAAAGAAAAATAATTTGGTCACTTAAGAGTGAGAAAGTCTATACTCCCAAAASAAAACCAGTCAGACAGCTATCTCAAAATTTACAGGCTCTGTTGACTGACTCCTTACCTCTTCCCTGACTCCAGTCTTCCCAGTGCCTCCCCTTGCTTCTCCCTCACCACCCTCCTGCACTTTTTCTGGGGGCTTTTCAACAGTTCAGTGACTGAATCATGTGAATACAAATAAATGAGAGGTCAAACAACACTCTTTTTCTTTTTTTTATCAAGATTATTTTGCCCACAGATCAAAAACTGATGGGAAGTAATATTTGAGACCAGCCCATAAGAAAACAAGAGGAAGATAAGAGCAATAAAAGCTCATTCTCACAGTCCCTCCCTTCTAAAAGGTTAACACTCTGCTTAACCTACATATTTTGCCCACTGAAAAAAAGGACAAAACCAAAGAAATCATTAGGCAACCAAAATTATTAATTCAAATATGAAAAGATTGTTAAGTCATAAAGTTGATGCACCATGATTTACAGGTATCTTAGCTCGAAGGTGCATAGTTAATTTCTATAAAGATTTTTAAAGAACATGGAAGTGTAAATGAAACAACAGCTTTTGCTAAGGGTGTCATGCAACTATTGTTGTTACGGGAGAAACAAAATCAGTCTTTTAAAGACTTGTTTCTGACATGGTCTTTTTCTGCCAAGCCCAGACAGTCACAGGTAAATTAATTCCCTACATTTTTGTCTCCATAAACAAACCTTCCCTTCCATTTCCTTTTAGCTCTCTTGATTTCTATATGTGGGAGAAAAATGCATTAAATTTTAATTTTTTTCTGTCACTGAATATTATTAACTAGCAGTACACAGAGTTCRTTTTATTTTACTAGGTATAACAAATGCATGGTAGAAAAGTGCATTTAGAAATGAATACTGCTCATGATTCAACAGAAAAAAAACCCATGGAACTCAGATTTAATTTTGAGCATTCTTAATCTACAGTCTTTTCACTATCTCAGAGGCCTTTGCCAATTTAGGAGATTTAAAAATCATATGTATTACAAGACCTAAGTACAAAATATTCCTAAGAAAGAAATTGCAACTGTTATTTATTTTAATAAATTCCAAAATTTCTTTGTACCCCATTCCTTAACTTTACTTTCACTTAAAAAAATATTAACTCCCACCACCCACTGATCAAGAAAAAGAGTCTGGCTTTTGAAGCTGGAAGCAGTTGTCATCTTATAACYTAGTGGCTTTTGTGATGTATGATTTCTTTCTATGATGAAAATGTACCTTTTAAAAACATTTAAAACATATGCATGATAAACTGGTGAGCTAAAATCTCCCAAACACATATTTTGCTTTCATATCATCCTGTCCCATATTAAGCAATTATGGAAAAGAACACTGACTACACCACAGATGTTTCCTAATTAAGTGGATCAAGGAAGACACAGCTGCTAATGACTCTTTTTTTTCGTTGTTTCATTTGTGTGCTATTTATAGTCTGCTGTGCTAAATATAGACAGTAAAATCTTAGTGTGAATCTAAATTCAGTTACGTTAAGAAAGAGTGAATTAAAAATTGCTTGAAACTCTGTTATTACAGAACTGTAATTTAACATAGACTACATGTGTGCCTTTAAGTATCAGCTCCTGAACTTCACTTCTATGTTCCTTCTCTACTGTTTTGCATTTTTACTAATCAATGTCTAATGTTTTGGGTTTTTATTTAGACTCGTTCTTTCTCACTCTTTTGATTCCAGTATCCTACCTTCTGCTACATAAAGGTGTTTCAATATGGCAGTTGTTGTTGTTCATTTCAGCCATTTGAGTAAATATTACATTTTAGTTGATTTTAGTATTGTCTACATTTGTCTTTTGACAATATTTGCTAAACCTTCATAGAAAATTTCTTCTGATAACCTCAGACCTCTTCCTGACCCAAATAATAAAGTTAAGGGCACATTTGAGTTTGAACCATAGTGTACTTTGAAACTGATGTCCCAGTTGTCCTCACTTGTCATCACGGAATCATCTTAGAGTGTGTTTGTTGGATACTTTTGCACAAAATTAAGCTGGAAGACCAGAAATACATTTAATTTGTTCCAACCACAAATGGCCACTCAATACATATGACCAGACTAACACTAGCAAAAAATGAACACCCAAATCTTATACAGTGGTGTCTTTAGCTCCTCAGCCTTATTGCATCTTGTTAATCCATTCTTCTGGGCCTCCCTTCCTGCCAGTGTAAAGCTGAACTATATCACTCAACAAATGTGTGGATGGAGTTGTCTTTCATTCTAGTACCACCTTCTGGTTTTGAATAAACATTCATGGTAAATGTCACATAAAGAAAGTGCTGTTCTTTGAATGACATTGTAGGAAAACTCTGAAATGCCTGCAGATGAACGGTTTAATAAGTGTAATAAGGAGAGAAAATCACAGTCGGGATTTTGAAAACTTTATCTGATGAGGCATACAGATGAAAGGCAGATGAATGAGAGATGCAAAGAGGGGCTCCAAGGAAAGCAGTATGGTTCCTCAGGAAGAATGAAAGGACTCCTCCTGAATGAACAGACTATCCTAAATATGACCTGGGACACCTTTGAGGACAATGGAGGATGGACATGTCACAGAAGAACAGTAACATACTTAAATTCTGAGGGTTTGCTTTCTTCAGATACAGATAAAATCATTAGAAAAGTTCCCCGCTAATTAATTAGGCTTGAATCAAACATTGTTTTTCATTCTAGCATGGAAAGGACTCACTCAAAATTTGTGGTAAAGATTTAATCACAGTTCAGAGTTGTCATCCCAGCCCTGTGAAATTCCCTTGAGTTAATGCCGTTGGTCCCAATGTATCCATAAACTTCAGCCATGATGGCTGTATCTAAACAAGAAAATTAAACACTCTCAGGGTGCTGATAGGCTAAATGATTATATTTCTAGAGTGGTCACTGCTGATCTTCTTAYCTGCATCATCTTTTACCAACCTAAATATTTCCCAAATAGAGTTTGGGAATATGCCCAGACCTAGAAGCATTGTCAACTGGCAACTGTCCACTCCTTACCAGAGTAGCATTATAGAGCATGATCATGACCAGAATATGCCAATGATCCAGGCTGGGAAAAGGGGCCCTGGAAGCATTTAATTTCCTAATATAGATTAGCTGCTAAATTGAAGAATGAGTTTTATACTTTTTCTGGCTCAGCCTAACGGAGTGTCTCCAGAGGGATAGGATATACAAATKAACCCTTCCAGTCTTTAAAGACTACCATTTCAATTGGGAGAACAAATTGGTAGGAAAAGAGAATATCTTGGTGAATACATACTMGTGTAACTAAAAGGTGGACATGATTTTACTCACCGTTTATACAAAAGCTAGGCATTTTTTTCCTAGAAAGAAATTCCTATGTTTAGAATTTTTAAAAGCCAAGAGAACAGCTTTATTCAGAATAATGTTACTTGTTACCAGGGTCATGAACTTAAAATCTGCAACAAAAGCAATGATCCACTCACAATGGACGAGTTTGTCTCAATTTTGACCGACTCAAAAATGTTTCCATATTGGAAAGAACTTCGAAAGTATTTATAATCAGAAGTATGGTGAATGCTGCTTCTCTGTAAGTATTTTTCTATCTTCCATCATTTAGGATATTGTGTTTTCAGACTTGCAGTGATGAATGACATAAAAGAAAATAACTCGATATTTATCAAGGGTAGCGAATTATTAATGCTCATAAAATAGCAAAGACAAAAAACCAAACCGAAAACACATTCTTATCAACATATCCACATGATTGAGCAGATAACTATGAAAGTAAAGTGTCTGGACTGCCATGGCACAAACTCCATTCCTTTAAAATTTTAATACAAAATTAAATGCTACTTTGAAGAATGCAGGCAGTTTAGAAAATTTATAACCCCACAAATCTGTTACAATAAAAAAAATCCAAAAGGTTTGTGGATAGATAAATATGATACACTGATAGATAAGTTCCTGCTCGAAAACCTTTATAGTCCAGCTGAGACTGGACTCAGCATAAAAACAAGACAAAAAGATGAGGTATATCATGCGCTAATGACAGAGGGAAGCAAGTCTAATAGAAAAAGGTGACTTTCACAGATGAGACTGGAGCTAAAATGCTCTGGAGGTCCTGGAGTAACACTAAATATGCTTGAAGATGTAAGAGAGTAGTGCAAAGAAACAGGACCATGCATACAGGAATGTCAGAAGGGAGTTCATGGAGACCCCAGGGTCCATGGGTTATCTCCTCTTATTTTACTTCTTGGAAACAAAAAAAAGGACTCAGGTTAATGCTGACAGAATCATCTGTTCACAGTCTGCTGTGTGTCCTTCAGTGTTCAGCGATGGGTTGAACAAAGAATTCTTAGGAACTCACAGCTCAGTGCTGGAGTGTAGTTGACTTGTCCTTCCTGGAATCATGAATCCTCCATATCCAGTGGAATTGGATGTCTAGCGTGTCAGATCCATTAATTCTGTAMAGATTTTAAGGTAAAATTATATATTTATTGAAACTGTAGATGGATGTTAGAACAGCTTCATAAAAGGAAAACAGGTTCTCAAGGTTATGCTTAACAGCAAGGATCCTCAGCAGCAGGTATAATTCCTCCAGTAGTCTCTGAGGCTGGCTAACAAGGCTCTGCAATCCTTTTGTGAGGTGTTGAGTATATCTGCTCTGATCAAAAGAAACAATAGGGTTATGCTGAGTTTAAGCCATTAGAAGTAGAGGCCAATGASGCACATAGACTGCATCAAGGATGGACTGAATGCAACAAGATAACACTACATGTAATCTTCCTTTGCTGAAATTGAAGCAGAACCGATTGTGTTAAAAAACCTACAACAGATAACAGTACAAATAGACACTTATTCTAGTGAATTCGTATGTTTGATGACCACTACACATTTTTTATGAGGAATAATTTCATATTGCTGTGTTGTAGGAATGCCTAATGCCTTTATCTTCTGCTTAGAATATTCCTTCTGATGCTCAAGGATCAAACGCCTAATGAGTCTTTCAATATTATCTATTCACTGTAAGTGGTAGAGTAAAAGCTTCATGGAAAAGAGTCTATTTGATCTAATACATATATTTTTATACACTATTATGAATTCCATATTTTGCCTTTTGATGTAAATTCCCATATGTGGTCCTTATGGAGCCCTTTCTAATTATTTCATTATGGTGCTAAATCATTCCTAATCAACAGATAGGGATTATGATTTCTAAAACATGATTTAGACATTTCAGAATGCATGGAAGAAAAACATTAAAACCAAACAACTATGTTTATTTTCACGCACAATGAATTCAAAAATTTCTCCAAAAAAAAGATATTATTAACATTTAATAAATGAGAGGGAAGAAAATGTAGATTTTGAAGCAATTTGGAATTTTCACTGCTGCAAATTGGCTATGATCAGATGCCTTGCTAGTGCAGAACTGAAAGTATCTAGCTGTGTATTGTAAGCCTTAAATAACCCAGCCTGGTAGAAGTGATCTGTTCAAACATGATTCGAAAATTACAGTTATAGTAACTTTGAATATTGTATTTTTTCCTTGCTTTGAAAAACATATAATTAAAATTATTATTTAAACACAAACACATTAAAAGATTATAACTCCAAGRGTTCACTTCTGCTTCTATGTACATATATATAGTCCTATTTTATAATAGTGGTTTGAAATACACTTTCAAGAACTTGCCTATAATATGTTCTTTACCTAAGAACTGGACTGATTCCTTGACAAATTAATTATAATTTAATCCTTCAGCCTATTCCAGTTTTTATGTGATAATAATTATTGTATCTCTGAATGATACAAAGTAACACAAGGTATATTTCTTTCTTCTTCCTTATAATCTTTAGAGATTAAACTTTGCATTCTTGTTATGGATATCAACTTTATTATGGGGTCTAATGTGTTGTGTGAAAATGCTGGGCTGAAGAACAGATGGTATTTTGCATTTTTGTTCTCCGACACTCCTGTGAGGAGACTAGTGTAAACCTTTRTCATGGTTTAGGAATGGCACTCCMCAGTTTAGTGCCCCCTCTCTGGGACTCGCCCGAACCAGACACCACTCACTTGCTGCTGCCCCACACCTTCCCTTCTCACTCCAGGGATGGAGCTGAGAATTGGAGGAACAAAAAGGGGAAAATCACAGGTTGAGATAAGAAACAATTTACTGGAAACAGCAATGAGATAAGGAAATGAACAGTAACAGCAACAAGACCAATAACAAAAGTATACAGAAATAATGATTCACATGCAAGAATGCTCACTGCAGAGCCCAACACGACTAGACCGCAGACATATTTTCCCAACTGGAAAAGGGACAACCTTTCTTCTGGGAAGTGAGAGGGTCCCTTTCCCCTGCCCCCAGGCAGTGAAGTAAGAGGGTATTGAAAGACATTAGGGTCTTGGCTACTCGGTCCACTAGAACAACCTTCCTGCAAGCAATTTACTGGGAGCTCTTCAGCACACTGTATGTCCTTAATGCTTTTGTGCTTAATGGAATTTGGGTTGCTTCAACCATTTAATTATAAAGCAAAATTTATGTAGAGTGAGAATACTTTTCTTTAATTTCTTTCTTTTTTAATTTTTTTTAAGAAGTTCAGCTGCTTTAACATGCAATATTCTTAGAAAATGCCTTGATTGCATTCAGTTGTTTGTGGGATTTCTTCACCCACAAAGAGAGACTTCAGTGACTTCAGTCACATTTTGGAAGCACTGATAACATTAGATAGCAACTTGGCTGTTGTGCTTTTCACTAACTGTGGAGTCAGAGGAGGAATGTTTGGTTAAGGTATTTTTAGAGATTCCACATCTAATAAAAGATAATTGCTATGATTTCATCCTGGGATGATGGTTAGTCAGCAAGTCTGAGGCTGAGCAAAGGGATTCTTACACACAGTGTGTAGAAAGAAACACGTTTGGTGATTTGAACATCCAAGAAGGAGAAGCGTGTCCAAATATATCTTCCCAAGGAGGATGTGCCCTTACAGAGATGATTCTGCAGGGAACAACTTTGTAATGATTTCATTCTTTCTACCAACATCATCTAAATCATCCCAAAGTTACCTTCACCCATATGTTCTTTATGCAAGTGTTGATCCCAATCAAGCATTAGAACATCTGGCAGTCTGTTCTCTTTACATTGAACCTGTATGTGCTGAACAGGCAAATAATTTTGGATATTGTTGATGTTTTAGTCCACAATGAGTTTTCTACAATTATAATTTCTACAAATATAATTTCAAATAAATGTTGAACAAAGAAGAAAGGATTATTTGGTTGGTCAGCCATTGAAGGTATAAATAGAAGCCTGWGAAACTGAGTTCTGTTTGATCTGAATGACCAAGGCCACGTCCTGTGAGTGTGCTGCTCTTTCCCATACAGTCACAGACTCTCTGACTGAAGGCTGCAAAGCTTATATGATAAAAGTCATATAAGTCTAGCGCTGGGAATATGAGTATGACTATGAGAAATGTTACCGATTTGACAGTCTCCTTAGTTTCCTGCACTTGAATAAATACTGAATGAGTGCTTCATGCCTCCGTGCCAGTAAAGTCTGGAAAATGTCCAATCTGTTTCCAGCTCTAGACTGTGAACAGATTGTTTCTGGTCCCTTGTCTTAGTCTTTCAGACTCTGCATTTAAATTGCCTCAACTCCTGAAACTATCATTCTTGACCGGATGACTCTTTGTTTCATATGAGGCCAAAATTGTATCTCTAGGAACAATCTGAATTCTGTTCAGACCCTTAAGGCCACAAAATATGCTTCATAGTGCACAACTTTGATACAAATTTTTAGAATTTTTGAGGAAAATTGTTTTAGAATTATAGTGATTTTTAATGGTCAAGTATAGAAATGTCACAGATCCTTCAATGGACACTCTTACAAGCTATGATCATCTTGTCCCTTGTCACTAATTAGGTCCAATCTTCCTGTCAAGGTGAAAAGCATTGCTGATTCTTTATTTTCTGTTATCTTTCTGATTGCCTGTCATGTTTGAGGCATAAGAGGGTGCAGTAAACTGAGAGCAGATAAGCATTCGGTAAATTTTTGTGTGAACCACTGATCAGCTTCACATCTTAGATAAACTTCACTTAGTTTAGCTGCTGTCTCTGGAAACTTGGCTTATAAACAGCAGTTTAAATGTCCCTGCATCACAGTTCCCAGTTCCTGTGGTAGTGGAGTTAGATCTAGATGAGACGTTACTGGGCCAAAATGCTGGGGTTTACAAAGGGGTGAACTCTTGGGCATCAGCTGTTCTAGTATTCACAGCCCTAGAATATCACACTAAAAAACCAAAGCCGTTTGTTGAACACATGTAGTGTACTCCACTTATCTCCAATTCAGTTTCTTAATAGTGGTTCTTGATRTATTTTGGGGGAAACTCCTTTTTATTCCTGCCACTAATAGGCTTGTCAGTGAGTGTCGAATGTCCCTCTGTTAAAGTTTTAATCGGGACGCAGCATTGTTGGAGGACCTGGAGATGACACATTGTGGTTACTGAGGTGCTCTCATCAGGCCTCTGAGGCTTCAAACRTTAGGCCACAAATTTCTGCCTTTCAGAAGTGTGTTAGCATCTTATCCCTTAACTTGAAATTTTTCTATATGGTTATGTCCGGTATTATTACTCATACCTGAAGACAGAAGAGTTACATATGTTATWAGAAGAAAAGTATTTCTGAGGGAAGAAAACTAATTTTCATTTTCAAGTATAAGGAATGTTATACCATACCTGTAACTGTAATGATAGTGAAAGAAAGCATGTCTGCAAGAGCCTGAGGTTGGAGTGTGACCTAAGTTCCTCAATGTTCAACCTAATGCATTTTTTGTGTCTGAAATATAAATCCTATATTTCACTCAGGACTACATAASTGGGCAGAATAATATTGAAATAATTCTAAAAAACCTGCAAATCAATTACCAGTTGCACCTCCAAAATAAACAGGCATCTTTTAACCATGCAGCAGACAGCTCCATAACAAATGAGACTGTCCAGAAACCGCCTGCAAAGCTGTTGAAGTTATATTCAGCACAGGGGTCCAGCATGAAAAAACAAATGTCCACGTTAATGATTTCTTTCAGCTCCAGTAAGTGGAACGATTGGCGTTCTGGATGATTGATGATTCTTCTATTAGTCATAAAAGCCTTCTAGAAATCACCCGTTTAGTTTAAAATGAGTACTTAGTTTTCTCTTGCTCCAAAGTCCCAGAGTATTTGATATACAATTGCTTTTGCAGTGCAGCAATTTTGCAACACTAACAATTTGATATGGAAATTTTGTTAAATTCTAATTATCCATGACAGTAAATAAATTTTAGTTTCTTGATCCATACCAAATACTAAAGTTTTCACTTATTAAAGTTTTCACTTATTGAAGTTTTCACTTTAAAAATTCCCAAGCAGTTTTATAGAAAAATGAAGGTAAATAATGCAATTGGTATTCCAATGATATTTCAAATTATTCTAGAATCCTTGAACTGATTAGGTCCAATTTATCAACTTAATTTCTTTGAGAACTTTACAAAACCTTAAAAAGACAAAAATTTTTAAAGTATATTTCATATTATAAAGAACATGACATTTTTTTCTTCCCCAAATCCTAATTTAGGGATATTTTGGTCATTTTATAAGAGGCAATGAGGCAGGAAGCAAGACGACATGAAAAGAATAATTGCAGGCTGTATAGCAGCTTGTAAAAATCAAATTAATGAATAAATGTCAGAATTTTTACTTGTAGTTTGATTTTAGCCTTACAAGAGTTGCCTTACAAGAGCTATCTAAGCTTGAAAATCAAATTAGATAACTGTTCTAGTTGCCATAATAATGTTATCTATGGTTGTCACAGACACTCACACATTTTTCTTAGATGTATTCTTCAAAAACTGATTGACAACTAATGAATAAGATCAAACCAGAACAAAATAACTCTTAATTACACTCTATGTTAACTAGTACTCATTCAACTTCAGTTCTAATAAGCGGGATACAGAACCATATATGTTGATGTGTATATGCATGCCCACACATAATTATGTATATATACACACAGATTTCTGAAATTATTTTTGTTTGCTGGTTAGTTCTTGTTATTCTGAATTTTTTCAGTAGATTTGGGTGTTACTGAAAGAACACCGAGATCTCATTCAACTGCAAGTGTAATGTTCTCCTGTTGCTTTGCAGCTCTTCCCATCCTACTCTCACAAATGTGAGCATCAGAAGTTAATTCACCAATTTTGTGTTAATCTATATAGAGGACTGAACAAAGAAGACTCTTCTTTAGTTAGCAGGAAGTTGTCTGGCAATGTGTGATGTTATATAGTTTTCACCTAAATGAAAATATAACACATATGAAAACTTGATGTGGATTTGAGACATTCCTTGCAGAATTCTGGATACATAAACCAAGAAATATACTATGCTCATTAATATACGTGCAATTCTTAGGTGACAGTCTAAATATCAATAAGTTTAAGCAAACAAGTTACAATCCCTGCTGAAAACATTCTTTATTTTACCTTTTTCTCAGTGTTTAGTGTATGAACACAACTGAATGGAGGTTGTGCTTGCCAAATGGAAGAGAGGCTTCCAGCATTTTGCCTCACACCCCAGAGTATTTATGGCTGTGTAGCCACAACATGCCTTTCTTATCATTTACCCACAGGCTGTGTAAAACCCTACCAGGTTCTTTTTGGTATTTAACCCATTAATGAAACACAGAAATTATGGAACATTTTGAGGTTTTGCTACACAATGCCTGGCATTCTTCAACCAAGTGGCTGTACACCCAAAAAAAAGGGGGCCTTTCTAATCTTGAGGTAAGAGGGGTAGGTGAGGTTGGAGAAGAGGTAACACAGCAATTGTGGGCTAGAGCAAAGGCAGTACAGCATATGAAGAATAACCACAAAGAATGAGACTTGATACTAATCCCTCCTGGTGTGGATTTCAACTAAAACATAAAGCTGTGGGCCAAAATTGACGGGTCCTGAAATCCACCTGAAAGGGAAAATAATTTGGGGATATTTTGATCACTTTATAAGAGGCAATGAGGCAGGAAGTAAGATGACATGAAAAGAACAATTGCAAGGAAGAAAGCTGGCTAACCAACATAGTGCTACCAGCTGCAATTGACCATTCCAGAAGAAGAAAGGCAAAGCAGAAGAAACAGTAAGAATGATGGGACATATTTTCTGGATAAGAGCTTTTTCAACACTGAAAAACTGAAGTTTATATCATGGTTAAAGGAGGATTGCCACAGGAGCTGTCAGGTTAACACAGTATCCATGGTAAACAAACAGAGGAATGAGTCCTTCCAAATTAATCTATAAGAATGCTGTCTTCCTAGCAATTTTCAAACAGCACAAAGTCAAGTTTTCTTTTGTTTCTGAAGCAGAATTGAGGCCCATCATTAGTTTTTGTGATATGTGAATCTTACACCAACCATCCTGAAAATATCACAAAAATACAAAAAACTGCTCTTGAAGTGATTACTCCATTTAATTTATGGACACAGCTCATTAACTGTCTACTATACTATAAATGAGCTTGTATCACTTCTAATACTTTGGCTGTTTGCTGACAGGGGGAAAGAACAAAATTTTGTATTTTATCCTTTCATATACACTCTGAAACAGCAGTTACTTTGTTCTGTCAGCCATGAGCAAAGGGTCTGCTGCTATCCTCCCCTGGCTGAACTCCCCTCCTCCTCCTTGCTGGGTTATAAAACACACACTGGAAAATCCTACCTATTGCTATAACAGTTTGATATGAGACAATACAGAGAAAAGTAGAAAAGTTACAACAGAAACCTTGAAGCTTAACTGAAAAAAACCCTTCAGTGTATCATGAGACTCACAGCAATATCCAGAGGAGATGTAGTCTGCCATGTGTTTCACCTGTGTGGAGTTTATTACAGAGCTGGAGATTACATTTGTTGTCTTGGAACAGAACAAGTATTGATTTATCCAGGATGAAATGCATTTTAGCTCTCTCCAATTTATTCTAAAAAGTAATCTGGGCCCCTCGGTCAATCTGAAGAGATGTAGGTAATTCCAGAGGGCAATTCATTTTCTCCTAAAGGCTCTAAAATAAGCAGGATATTGTTCTGTACAGAGGGAGTCTAAATGCTAAATACCCTGTAACGTTTAAAAAATATTGCAGAACCATTCCTGATACTTAACAGCTTAATCTTTTTTTTCTACAAAAGTAGAAGAAAAAAAAAGAAAATACGGATAAGAAAATAAACTATAATTACCAGGACAAATACCTATAGAGTTGTTATTAAATGATTATAGATTTGGTGCTAGACTAACTGTAGATAAACCACACAGTAACGTTTTGCTCTACAATGCACTTTTCACTTTACCTGAAACAGATAATTGAAGAATAGAATGGCTGTTTTCATCCAGATATTTCATTTGCTACTGTGATGTTTTTAATCTTGGTAAATTATTCTGCATCCCAATTAACAACCAGATCCCATGTCCTCCCAGGTATTTTGCTGAGACGCTCAACCCAGTATACCTGCTCCTCTATTCTACAATAATAATTAGGTAGCAAGCTGATAGCTGCCAGACAGGAAGCGGTTATCCAACTCTTCCTCCAGTCCTGTAATAACAAAAACATTTCTCTCGGCCAGAGTCTCCATTAACATGCTTTCCTTGTCACTTTTGCTTCTGGTTTTTATATTATCTCAAGTGGAAAGCTTTGGTGGTGTGGTAGGTAACTAATCCAAAATGCTTATTGAGAACATTCACATTGTTGTGTGAATCCCTGTGGTCTTGATTCAGAAGTGCCAGAAGGTGCTTCTTCCCTGTAACAGTCCTAGATGGCATGCACTCAGACCTCTGTAACTCAGCCTTCCGACAAAAAATCTCAAGGTGAAGTAATCTCAAATGCTTGTTTTCATTTGCTCTTATAAGGAAAAGGAAATTTTCTCATAGGAAGAGCAAATTCATCACAAACCACCCAAATGCACATGCACTTGAAAATCCGGGCACCCCTTGAGAGCTGTGGTGTGTTTTAGGTGAATTGGCTTCTCTTTCTTCTTTGTCTAACACTCACACATGTCCTCTTATACTGGCCATCTTTCCTTCCTTTTCCTACATTTCTATCTTAAACCTGTTGTACTCTCCTACCCAAAACTGGGCTCGTGTGTGAGAAATCTAATCAATTAACTCTGAGCCCTCTTTGTGCTGAAGGAGAGAGTAATATACAATAACAGATGTTATTATATCTACATATTTTCTCTCTGGAACTTTCAAGCCCCACCAGAAGCTGTACGAAGCTTATGAGGAGCACTTACCACAGTCTTGTGTAAACTTGTGTATTCTACGGGTTCCCTGTCTGGAATGAGGAAGATCTCCTCATGGCCTGTGGGACTGCCTCACATGCTCTTGCATTTTGCAAATTACAATTGAATCTATCCACTTAGAACACATCTTAAGTATTTAGCATGGAATACCATGAAAAAATATTTTCAAGTCGTCTGAAAGGACTTCTTTTTCAAGTAACCTTCAAAAAATTAAAAGCACAATCATTCATACYATTTATCCTCAAGCTATTTTTTACCACAAATGCAGTATAAAATCTACTCAAAAGTTTCTTAAGAGTGTACCTATCACTGGGAGAAAAAATTATTTGCAGTGTACTTAAAGAAGAGAACATGTTCTYAACATTCCTCTTAACAATAACATAAACTGAAACATATCTACTTATTTTATCTGATTTTATGTTCCATGGAGGAGTGGACTGAGGAAGATTTTCTTGGGTGCAAGACCTAGTTCCACAAACTCGCATTTCCCAGTGTCCTAGTGGGGGATGACACCAACCCTGTCCTCTGGGCATACGTGTTCTCAAGGGCAGTTACAACAGGGCTGCAGCTTTCAGGAAAGGCACCAGGCACAGGGTTTGTCACGGAGCAGACAGAGGCATCACTGACTGCGCACAGGGCAAACTAGAGCTCCTCCTCCATAGACAAGATTGCTATGGGCCCAGTGCCAGATATGTTTCAGAAAGCAAATAATACGTAAAATTGGTGAATACACATGACTTTCTCAATTCCACCCGTTAGGCAGCCGATAAAAGAAATATTGTTATTATTCTATTTAATTAGCAGTGGAGTTCTGGTTCCAGAAATTCTGCTGGGGAAAGGAAAGTCAGGAAAACTGAAGGGTTACTGAACAGCCTTATAAGAAACAGGCTTTCTAGTTGTCACAAAAGAGGACTTATTAGAGACATATTTCAAATCCTTCCTGTACAGTATTTTATTGTATGGCAGTTTTCCTTTCTTTACTTCACTCCTTTTCACACTTTTTTGTGTCATATCTTTAGCACACTTTTTTCCATTATTTTTGAAACTGGACATCACAATTCAGTAGGTGAGCTTCTAAAAATATTTCAGAACCATCCAAGTTCAGATTAAATTGACCATCTCATGTAGACAAAGCTTTATAAATMATTTTGCTCACTTGAATCAGAAATACATGGCTGAAAACAAGAGCATTTATATTTAAAACTCAGAACTTTAGTTCTAAAAACTAAAGCTGGAATTTTGTACATTATGTGTTAAATTTTTTCTAAATATAACCGTAACACCTCAAAGGAGTATGACCCTTTCCCATATGTTTTTTTAGTAGTGTCATGCTACCTCGTTACATGAGCCAGTGTTCTATACATGCATATAAAGTGGCCTATGCTCATGATAGGTTTGGAAAGTTTTTCATAAGAAATGGTTGGTTATYCAAACTTTCTCATTTCTCTGTATCTCATCTGATCATTTCTCATAAGTATATTCTGTCTCTTGTTGAATACCACACGTGAAAAATGCCATACTCAATACTTTTGTTTCTCAAAACTGATATACAGAAGGATTTGGGCTTTCAAAATCGAATGTGAAAGCGAATTATAGCTATAACTATGAAATTGCTACCACGGCATCATAAAACAGTATAAAAGACTGTCAAATTTTCAGCACTTGAAAAGAAAGCCTTATTTAAAAAATCTTTCCATATGTTAATCAGATGTTCACACTACTTTACTTTATTTTGATGTTAAATCTACCCAGAGATGGATATTATTATATTCAACCACCATCAAGTGGCATTAACTTTCTGGAGAAAACTGAAAGGATACAAATGTGTCTTTATCATGTATGTGCTAAAWGGAGCTTTGCTTTGTTATACTGGCTTGGAACAATTATACTGCTAAGTGGGAGCCACATAAAGAAAGACATATATATGCAAAAATAATGAGAACAAAACTAAAACTAGTTCAGAGACCTTCAGAGTTTTTTTCAAATCTTGCRGTATGGCATCTACTGGAAATTTTCTGAGGCAAATAACTAAGGAAGATTAAATCACTGATTCAGAACTTATTTATGAGGGCAAAATGAAATTAATAGACATCAAAATAAAATAAAGAACATTAAAACAATTCCATTTGTCCTAAGACACTTCAAATTTTATCTTATTCCATATATATCTTTCTGGAAGTCCACCTCTCTGCATTTAAGAAGATTTAATGAAAGTGAAAATCAGCCACGATGCACACAAACAACAAAATTATACAATCATTGTGGTTCCCATGTAGCACAGATTGTTTAAGATCTTTGGTTAGTCATTCAATTAGCAAAAACTGGATTATAGCATATTTTTTCTGATAATCCTGACGCTGCTTCAAACATGAAGTATTTTCTTGAGAAGAATTTCACACTAGAATTCTCTGTTGAAACTGCCCACCAGTTTAAGTTTTTCCTTTTAATAGCTCATATCTTGTTGGTGCTTTAATTTAAAATTAACTTTTCAAGAGGCATTTAGTCAAGGCCTACAGATAGAGATTTTGTACACTTTCAAAAACCATAAAAATTTTATTCAGACCAATAGAAGAGTCTTCAAGCAGAATAAGATATTCAAAGGCATGGGCAAAACAAGAAACACTTGTATCATTACCTCATCATCCGCTCCTGACCACTTTTGAGCAATATATGGGATAGGATCCTCTCACTGTCCTTTTGCTGGGCTCAATTTCTCCACAACATGGAGGTTCTCTCATCTTGGCTTTCTCTCCAACTTCTCTGAAGTTGGTGGAGTCCCTTTGATTTATAATTAGAAGGGCTTCTCTTCTTCTTTCTGACTCCAAAGTCCTTTTATGTGTGACTAACTTGGTCAATATGTTTTTAAAGTGCTTTACTTTCCCACTGAGAAAAATGTAATTGGGAMAAAACCTACTCCTCTGGAGACAAACTACAGAAAAAATTAGCTTCTTAAGGTACTCCTGTATTTGATATAGGCCCAGTGTATACACTTCTACTAATATAATTCCATTATAAATACACAGACAAGGAGAACACTCTTCATCTATTTTCGTAACGCAAGGAGTTTGGGGAGAAAACACAGCAGCCTCTGTAGTAGCCTTTAGAGATGCCTTAGTCTCAACTGCTGTTCAAAAGCTCTGGGTTTTGCAGGCTGAAGCATCATGTACTACAAATTTGAAGCCACTGTTGTAGTCTTTGTCTGTTGGCTGAATCAGGAAAAGGATAACATTGTTCCATGCTCTCCCTGATCCAATGTGACATGCTTAAAATAGTACTCCATGTAGTAGTTTCTCCGAATTTTCCTCACAGTTGTCGGACAGGGCTCATGCCATAAAGGAGAACTTGGTAAAGGAGTGGAAGATAAACTGAGTAGAGCATTTCTTCCTAAGGAAATGGGTATCATGAATTTGCTTAAGGACTAGAGTTGGTTTAGCGAAGAACAAAATCAACTGATTTCAAAATCATGGTGCAGGATTTTTTCAATTATCACTAGGAATGAAATACCTGTTGTGGGGAAAGTGATGTGTGCTCTTTTGGACCTGAAAAGTTTTAGAAGTTTTGTAGGCAAGTTCATGGGGCAGACTTAGCTTAACTGACTTGCTGGGAATTTCCCCTTTCCAAAGTCTGGCTGGACTACCACCATGGTCCAGCTATATCCAGCTGTCAGAATAGCTCTTTGTGGCTATTGGGGGATATCAGTGTGAAATTAACTGTGAAATGAAAAAGACCTATAACTGAACCTTTTCTGGCAGTTTGTCTAGTCCAAAGCAAGAAGCAGTGATTAAAAAGGTTGCTATGAACAGTAAGAATACCACACCCCAAACTATTTGCTTGCACTTTGAACCAGAGCATTACAGAGCAAATGCATGACTTATGTTGTAGCTTCATGTTGTCTCTAGGAAATCTTTCATAAGGTTAATGGATACAGCTGTAACCCTTTGAGACAAAGTGATCATCTGAGTTTAGGGGAAACTCTGCAGCTATTGAATTCAGCTTGGGTTCAGACCTTCAGAACAGTTCAGGCATTTAATTCCCACATCAGTTTTTCTGGACAGTAATATAAGCAGAAAGTGAGAAACAGCTTCTGGGGCTAATGCCCAGATTTGCACTGTAATACAGCTAAAAACACAAAGAAACATGGGTTCCAAACCCCAGTACATCAGGGACAAACTAGGAGAGAAGCTCCGTGCTGTGCTTAAGTTAGTGTTTTTCTCTTATGAAGTATGAACTACAAAATCATGTTCTGAATGCAAGTATATTTATTATAAGTAATAACACCAACACCGTAAGTAATAACAGCAACATCTTGAGTGAATCTTGGCCGTTATAAATTCATTTTTCTTGAGTAAGTTATCAGCTCTCACTCTCTCTGGCAAGGAAAATCCACTTGCAGAAAATGTGTTTAATTATAAATCAAAATTTATGTAGCATGAAAATACATTTCTTTAATTTCTTTTCTTAATCATTTCAGCTGGTTTAACATGCAATATTCCTTCTTAGAAAAGCTTGCTTCACGAATAGAAATGGGGATCAAGCAGGCTTATTTCTCAGATCTTCATGGTTTTAGTGACTTTACTAACAGCATGATTTCTAATTGTGATGGTGCTCTTAACAGAGAGGAGAAATTTCAGTTCCCAGGTCTCAATATGATTACGAATACTACTGGGAATGGAAAACCCAGAAAAATTTACCTCATGACTATCCCCATCCTCAAGACACACAATGATATCAGTTTCTAAATCTAAATATCTTTGTAAATCTCAGTTCTGGCTTTAGGGCTTCTGCTGTAGGAATTCTTTTTTCTTTGCAGAATTTCTGATCTTTATCAGCATTCAACATTTACGAGTAAAAGGCATTTCTCTTGAATGGCCCATGTACCTTCACAGCTGTTTGCAGCCTGACAAGTAGAAATACGGAATGTTCTTTCTTTTCTCTCCATTATGCTTTAAATGATGAAAGGAGGAAGAGAGCTCATTGCCAGTAAAGATGCAATTGAACATACAAATCACCATGTTCCACATATCAATCAAAGCCATGTGAGTTTTTTATTGAAAAAACCCCAAAGATCTTAATTTAAATCCAACTAATTCAGTTTTCCCTTATAAACTAGCAATAGTGTTGTTAAAAGCTCAGTGCAGAATGAAATATTATTTATTTATGGTAGATCTGAGAGAATGAAGAAGCAGAGGGACAACTGAGAGGGGAAATACCATTCACTGGGCTGAGCCAGGGTGACAAAGAAAGTAGGATAAGAACTGCAATAGGGGAAATGGCAGCTAAATGATGCTGAGATGTGCAACTTAACTTGCAAACCCTCTCTCTAACACCTTTTTATTATTGTGTTCAGTTTTCCAAATAAAAATTGTGCAGTTAGAAACTGCTTATCTGATCAGATAAATCTACTGACAAAGTAACCATAAACTGAGCAAATTGACAGCTGCTATTGTGGTTGCTGGAACTTGTGAGCTATTTCCTCTTGTGAGGCAATGTATTTTCATGGCATATAAACTAAAGTTACACACACAGAAAAGAAATCAAGTTGAAGTTAACTATTGCAATAGATGTTCATATTTCTGAGGAAAGGTGATAGCACAATTTTGCTTTTAATACTCATTTGTATTTTTTTCATCAACAAAATCACTATAGATTTATCTGTAAGTATTAGGGGTAGTTATTAGGACTGCACGATCATTTAAATCCATCCTTAACAGTAGTAGATTTTGTTAYAGTGACTGAGTTGGAAGAGCTCATCCTTCTAATGTAATCCTACCATGTACTTAAAAGGAATCACTGACATAACCTCTTCTAAAACTTCTTTGCATCTTCACAGTCTCGGACTTCTCTTGGTATTCTTCTTTTCTATTTGATTTCTGTGKTTTTACTTTTYTTTCTTTTTGTTTTTTTTTTTTTAATCCTTTGGAATTCTGTCCCTCCTTCAGCCTACAAAATCTAAGGATATTCTTCCCTAAATCTAGCAACAGATGAAGACAGCTGCAGACAAAGTAACTTGCTGAAACATCAGCTGCAGCCAGCGGTTCCAGCTTGTTGGAACGCCACCATCTATATGCTTGAGAGACTTTCTGGAACCATACAGCACTACGGATGACTGCTAGGGGAGTCATAACATAAGACATGCAGATGTTCCTACTTACTCCACCCAGTCCCAGTTTAACACTCTAAACTGTCTTAGCTTCTTATGGAAGCAAGAAATGATAAGCATTAAAATGCCATGGACCACTAGCTCATAACATGTACTTCTCCCTTTGACCAAAAATCCTGATACCACGAGAGCAAAAGAACAACTGAGGTCTTACTTCTATGCAACATCTCAAAGAAAGAATACACCTGGGACTTTCTRTCCCTCAGAAAACTCTTTACAGCAGAGCAGTATTAAAAAAAGCCAGCAGTGAATCACTAGTAAATCTTCTCTAAAGTTGTAAGAGGCCTGAAAGGCTGAAGGAAAATTTTACTGATTGTAGAAGTCCTCTTTCTTCTTCTTTTTTTTTTTTTAATGTCTCCTAGCATATTTGAACTGTAACGTATTGATAGGGTAAAACATATAAGGTAGATGCAGAAGGATGCTAGGTTTTAAGTATTAAAAGCGGAGTGCTGAAACCCTCTCTTCTTCTCTCCATCACTGTGAATGCTTATGTTCTCAGAGTGGCAGCCTGGGAAGAATAGATAGGAGACAAACAAGAAAAATATGGAAAAAATTATCTCCTGTGTGCTTTTTATACAGGACATAATGTTTGAAGGCACAACAGAGAAAATTCCATGTTATGAGGGAGGTCTGGAAAGCCTGTGTCTGTGTGAAGTTTTCCTTTTTGTAGTGCCCCAAATTAGATGATGAACAAAGCTCTTGGGCCAGCTGTTCCCAGCTTCAGCAAAAGCCGGTGGAATGTAAAGCTGTTCAGTTCCACTACTTTCCTCAATCTGCAAATGCATACTGGTTTCCAGGAGGGAAGAAAATTATTTATTTCAACATCATATCAGTAAGAGTCCCAAAACTTTTCTGTCTTATCTTTGCTAAATATCTTGGGAAGACTCGTGCTATGAGAAACTCAGTAGTACGCAAGTAAAACCCGAAGGAGGCAACCAAAAGAGTTCTCATTTCAGCACAAGACTGATCCACTCACCTCCATTTATTAAAATACATCTATTTAACTTTCAGCCGTTCCCTACTTCAGATGATAATTAGTACTAGGAGCTAGGAAAAATAAAATCACAAGCATCTGAAATACTAGAAATAGAACTCCAGGAGTCAAATTTTCATCTTGAACCTATATAATCAAGTTGATACATCATCTACCTTAATTTCATGAGCACCACACTGTGAGCTTAAAGTAAAGTTCAGAGTGACAGACACCACCATGGCATCCTAAAAGTACTCAGTGGCTGGAGCATGTTCTCTCCGGTGTCTCTGCCACAGTCACCTGAAAGCTGCTCAGGAGGTGCTCTCAAGACCTTTCTAGTTTTTTCTGTCTTTCTAAAAGAGACCACGGGGATTTATTCTCCCTCTCTCTTTTTCACACAGTAGAAGAGTGGTAATTAGGAAGCTGAAGTGTGATATCCTCCTGTCATGCAGGCAGGCAAACTCCCTTTTCCCAGGAAGCTCTTTAACCACAAGACTACAAATATCAGGCTATAAACAATGCACCAGGGTGGCGTGGGAGGGGAGAAGTTCCCACTTTGAAGATAAGTCATTGTGAAGGCATCAGCTCTATGTTCATCATGCCAGAGAGAGAGCATGACAGTGAGCAGGCCTGGTGCCTGCCATGAGAGAGAGGGTGGCAGGGTCTCACACTTTGCAGAAAAAACTGTGTATACCAGGTTAGAGCTTTGTGTTACAAAAAGAGAAAGAAATTCCAGATGTCTTTCAGCAGAGTTTGATCCTTTTGTAAAGCAGTTATTAATACACTTTGCATAGGGATCCTCCAGAAGGATATCTGTCCATCAGATATCAAGTGTCTACAAGTACTTCTTTACATCCTGGAAGCACACAAATGGGCAAGGTCCCAGACAAATATAGCTAGCCTTAGATGGCTATGTTATATACTTCTGGCACACTGGATCCCTCATCTTTGTGCCAGGCCTACCTCCTACATTAAATGTAGCCCAATGTTTACTGTGAAAATGAGGTCAAGTGTCCATAAGCAGACCTGTTATAAACTGCTGAATATATTTATGGCTGGCAAATTAGCTGTCTCATTGTCCTCCATATTGCAACAGTACTGAAATTCACCCAGACACTTTTTAACCATCCTGTAATTGGAGGATTATCTGAAGAATTTGGGAATGTTAGCAATCAAGACGTCTGCCACTGCAAAACTAAAAATACAAAATTGTCTGTGTTTTTCTGTAAAAAGAAATTTTGCTTGAGTCTGCTCCCACCAAACAATGGATGTCATGCCATTCATTCAAAGTGTGATCTGACCTTAGATGTTTAGTAGGAACTGGATCAATTGTTTTACTTCCCAACAGACCACGGAAGACAGAAGTGCCTGATAGGCAGACTTGGTTAAAACAGACTGGATTTAATCAAAATGTTTACATTGACAGGGTCATTGACAGGCCCACAGGATCACCTGTGCAACCTCACTAAATTTGGAGAAAGAAAAGCCATGAAAATGTAAATAGAAATAAAAGCTATCCTGTTTTGATTGCCTTTCTTGATAAATCAAAAAGTTAAAACTAAAAAAAAAAAAACCAACCAAAAAAAAACCCCAACAAACTAGAAAGCCTGAACTAACAGTTCAGTTGCATACAGCAGCCAAATGAGATCAATAGCAAACTTCCAGGATGGTTTGCAATAATTAGAACAAATGCTAAGCCTATTTTAGATTGCTGACACACACATGTCCTGACGCAACACAGGGAGTAAGTGAATAGTTCAGAAGAGTATGTTGTGGAGATTGACCCTAGCACAAGTGCATGGATGTAAATGGATAAAGTAGTGCTGACTGTCCTTGCAACATGAGTGCCAGCACACCTGGCTGGCCAGTGTTCCCTCGTGACCTATGGTTACCAGATGTGTAAGAGCTGTCTCATGATAACCTTCTGTTTTTCAAAYTGTAAGGATAAGTTCATTTTGAAGAGGTAGCTGACAGTATAGGAAACAGGTTTCTCTTTCAGGATCAGCTAACCACATGCAGATGTGTCTGCCAAGTGCCTTATCCTTTTCATAAAAATGATATCTTATTCATTCCTAGCACAGGAATCTCTTCATGTTTTTCCTCCACTGCCATCTACAATGGTATTTATCCCTCTCTAACCCTTTCAGTCAGCACCCTAAACCACTTCCATTGCAGACCAGGGTTGGAGCAAAAATAATTCCTAGGCAGAGCCACTTTTTTCATGGAGGGACAAAAGTCCCTTAACTCTCTTTCCAACCAGTAAGTAAATGGCTCACAAGTACTGCCTTAGCATTCAGTAAAGCCAATTGTTGGACAGGCCTGAATCTAAGGGCGTGTTTCACTAACTTCTCTCCTTTGGTAACAGCGTACCAAAATCTAAAAGTCTTGAGTTTCTTTTCTTGCCTTAACACCTTAGGACTTCAGCACAAAGGTGGCCTCAGTCACTAATAGGAACCAGATGACCTTCCCCTTTCACAAGTCTCTTATTGGGTTACACATTTCCAGTAAAATCTCCATAAAAGTGGCTGAAAAGACTATTCATAAAAACTATCTAATATGTAACGACTAGTCCATAGATGCAAGTACTGCAGCACCACAACACTTTGCAGGTTCTGATCTAACAAAATTCACATCATTTGCAAGATTTGCTCATGGCCTCAAACTTTCCTTGGTAGGTGGATACTTCTTTTATTGTGGTTTGGAATCAAAGACATCTGGCTATGGTCATTCTTTTCATCTTCTCATCTGGATAGTTTTTGCAGTTCAGGACAATGTAGTAGTTAATATTCTACATTTCTGTATTGAATGAATACACAAGTGCCTGAGGATCTCTCTCCTGCAATTTTTTTTCCCCATTCCATGAACATCATTTGTACCTGCATATCCAGTAATGACTCTGTTTTTCCATAGCCAGAATACAAAGACATTACAAACACATAACTGAAAACGTTGGAAAAAGCTTTCTGGGCAAAGATGTAATTTATGTAAATGAAACTTAAGAAGTATTTTTCTCTTTCCCTACTGATTAGTGTTTTTCTCTTGAAGCCTTCTGGCTTTGGGGCTTGCATTTTGGTGTCAACATTCTGGGCTCTGAAAGAGCTGAATGGTTTCATAGCCTCAGTCAGGAAAAAACAAACCCAAATGTCAGCCTTACACTTATTAAAACAATAAAAGCAATGATAATGCAGAAATAAAGTATTTACAGATTGCTTCCCATATTACATTACTAGCCTTAAACATAAGCTTTTAATGAAGGAATGCCACATTAATAGGGCACCAGGAACCACTGAAGGATAAAAATGGTGCAAGAACTCCTGACATGGTCAATCCTTCCTTTAGAAAAGCAGAGAGTTTTCCCCAGTAGCTTAAATCTTGCAACCCTTCCCTCCACAACCCATCATAGGTCCCATAATAAGTATGTACAACTTGCCACATAGCCACAGAAGTGGAGAGACTGTGAAAGCTGAAGGGGGGATTCAGTCTGCTGGGTGGGTTAAGTAGATGTCATGAAAACCACACACAAAGGCTGTGGTTTTACATGCCATAATTGATTTCTTCTATGAACAGCAGATTAGGGAATACTCAAAAGGAGAAGCAATTCTCAAGTTTCCCCTGAGACATATGTGAATTGGTCTCATACATAATTATTAATTATGCCCTAGAAGCTTTATTAATGGAAATTTATTAGGAACCACCAAAAGTTATAGAGACGTATCGCAACAGAGACTTTGAATAAACATCCTATGAAGGCGAATAACATTGAAAGGAACAAAACAACAACATCAAGGCTAAACATCAGAGTAAAGAAAGCTAATACGCCAATCATTTAGAAATGGAAGCCATGTCCAACTAGAAGAACAAGAAAATTAAAAGTTCAGTCTAAAACTGTAACGATGGAAAAAGTAGCAAAAGAAGAAAAGCATGGACACTAGTAACAGAACTTTACATCTTCCTTCTCCTATGATGGTGAGTTTTTGTTTCCTRACAGATTTCAATGTGCCTTGAAAATAGACAAAAACATAATATGAAAGAAATCTATAATTTGCATTACTGTTCACTCTGTAATGAAACTTTCATATGATGCAAAAAAAATCAGATTAGTTCAAAGCTATCCTGACTGAAAGTACTGCAAGAGGAGTTAACAACTTTAGACATTAAACCACAGATGAAAATCTGGGTCAATGAGCAGAACCAGACCTAACATATATTAACTGAACATACAGAATGATGGGTTGTAAATTTGCTGTGACCATTTGACAGGTCTTCATCTACCCACAGCTGTTGGATCATTGGATAATAAATATCAACTGCTGTTGGGGGTTTTAGGAGTTCTCCTGTTTTCTTTTTCTCTTAAAGAATTTTCCCCATATGTGTTTCCAGGGGGACAGATTGCTAGGTGCTTAAGAAGAACAAAAGAGCTGGCCACAGAGGGCGGGGATCCAACTAGCTACTTGTTTTTTAGCTGGGAGGTGGGGGCGGCGGGGCTGCTGGTGCTCAGTGCTTAGAAGGAGTTCATCAGAGCTGGAGGTTCCTGTTCTTTGGCTGCTTTCCTTCTACCGGAGAAACCGGGGATCCCCAAGCCCACCTTTCTCTGCCCTGCTGGGAGCTGGGCTGCAGCCGCCCTGCCTCCGCCACTTTGATCCTTCGCTACACTATAACCCTACACACCCTTTGCTGGCTGAGACCTTCCGGAGCTCCCGCTGCAGCTCCAAAGTTTGATACACCTCGTCTGCCACCCGGGATCTGTGCTCATCTCTGCTGTTCCAGCCTGCTGCTCCCGAGGGTCCGGCTGGGCACAGGGATCGGCCGCCCAGAGGGTTTGTGAAGCTTTTCGTCCATCCCTTTCCCGGGACCCCGAGCCGCCATCACCGCGTGCTGCCCGCGCTCGCTCCGGAGCGCCCCCTGCAGCCGCGGGGGAACCATCGCACCCGCCCGGCTCACCGGGAGCCGCCAGCGCCCCTGCCGGCYGTGAGCGGAACTGCACCAACGGGAAAGGGCCTGACAGCCGAGAGAGGCCGGCACTGGGTTTGTGGTTCTGTTTGCTGTTACTGCCACAGTTATTGTTGTTTGTTTGCCTTGTCATACATATATATATATATATTAGTAAAGAACTGTTATTCCTACCCCTCATATCTTTGCCTGAAAGCCCCTTAATTTCAAAATTATAATAATTCGGAGGGAAGGGGGTTGCATTTTCCATTTCAGGGGAGGCTCCTGCCTTCCTTGACAGACACCTGTTTTTCAGACCAGGACAATTGCATGGTGAGGTTCAGTCAAAAAGGCAAACAAATTAGGACAAAGATGAGGGACTAAGGAGCAAAGTGCTGAACACCTTCAGTGTACACTCTTCTGAGAAGCATGTGCAGTTCTGGTTGCCCTTTATCAAAAAGGACACAATAAATGGTAGAAGTGCAACAAAAATGTTCAAGAGTAGAAAACGGTTTCTGTGTGAGGGAGAACTTTTCTCTTTGGAAAAGAGAAATCTAGCAGGGGATACAATACAAGTTCATAGGAAAACTCAGTTTGGAACAGACCTCAGGAGGACTCTAGTCCAACCACCTATTTTTTAATAGGGTGGCCTCTGGGGTTTATCCAATTGGATTTGAAAAACCTCCAGAAATGTTAACTGCCCCTCTCTGGGCAACCTCTTACACTATTCCGCCGTCCTCTTGGTGTAAAAGCTTTTCTTTATAACTCATCTAACAATTTCTTGTTTCAACACATGTCCATTGTCTTCTTGTCCTCACATTGTGAAAAGCCTGGCTCTGTTTT
Source organism: Parotia lawesii (assembly GCA_003713295.1). Lineage (NCBI taxonomy): Eukaryota > Metazoa > Chordata > Aves > Passeriformes > Paradisaeidae > Parotia > Parotia lawesii. The sequence continues at coordinate 1,198,751 of RAHM01000068.1, read as the reverse complement.
CTCAGTGACCTCATCTCAGGTATTGGAAGGTTGTTATTTAGGTCTACATGAAATCTTCTCTTCCATCTTGGGCCAGTAAAATGGTGACATTCATGGGAAACACAGATAATGATCACTCCCTTTTTTTCATAACACAAAAGGCAGCAAACAAAATTTTTTAACAAAAAAGTTTACTAAAAAAATTTAGTCACTTATTTTTCCTCTGAAAGATACATAGTTGTAGATGACGTATAAGTGTGGGCAATTTGAGGCTTGGCAGAATTAATCGCCACATGATTTTGTCTCCTAGAAATAGGCTTTTGAACCCTCAATTTGTGTAGAAAGTCTATAGGAGCTTTAAACAGGTCTATGTAATGTCCATTAGTTTGGGAAACACCTTGTTCAAAGACTATTAGAATCTGGGAATGTTTGCAAGAAGAAGCACCACCCTAAACTTTCCCAATCCTTGTATACTTTTCTGTATTATCTGCTACTTCTTGTTGTTGAAATCAGGGTGGTGATCTAATGCTTGACGCAGGTCTCATGATACTCTGTGGCTTTAGTCACAGACACTGAAATATTGGCACAGGCTCATGGGCCAGGTGCAAGCTCTGCTCCACACTGCGTTCCTGTCAATGCCTGTTGGTTGTTTAGTCTTCTTTCCACTGCAGCAACTTCTGGCTACTGCTGGATTTTCTCTCAAATATACACGCTTGACCAGCTTAATGGGAATATGGTAAACAACAACAGCTTGACTGTGTAAATAGAGAAATGAATGTTTAAAGAACTCATCACTGCATCAGATCAACCACAATGAAAATGCAGGAGCAAGCAGGAAATAAACTGATTTTATGGGCTTTTGTTACCATCATGGATGCAGAGAAATACTCAAGTATGCAGAGACAGAGTGTTTCTCTGAAAGGCGTTATATTTCCATATATAAATTTATTTATCCTTTTGTCCTTAAGCCACCCACAGGAGCTTTTTGAAACAGAGATCTGTTTCCATTCATGCTTCAGTGTTGTATGCAGACAGCAGTGGAGTTACAATTCACGACAGGCAATCTTCAAAAGGTTTGGAGGTTCAAAGTTTGTATGGGCTTATCTGAATTTCTCAGGTCTGCAAGTCTCATGGTATCAGCCTACAGCTTGGTACTTGAAGCACTTCCTGGTGAAATCCCAGATAGAAACAGAGACATAATTTGACTTCAGAGGGCCCAGACCAAGATACGCATTCAAGCTCCTGATAGGTTTAAGAGGGGCCTGAAGACACAGTGCACGATGGCAAAACATGCACAGACCCTTTTGAGCATGCCAGACATGCATAGATTTTTTGATTCTTCATGAGAATCCCACCAGAAAAAAAMATAGAAAAGTAATTTCCACACGTCAAAAAAAGAGGCATTTTGTGGGTTTTTTATGATTCTAATACATTCCAAAATTCAACTGTTTCCATAGATAATATTTGCAGCATTGCTCTTTTTTTTCACACAAAGAAAAGTCAACAATCAAATCTCATAAAACTGAATGCACTTTTTCTCCCTCATGAGTGACCAGTCTTCTGGTCTTTCCTTATGTTGTGAGGTGCATTTTGCCAATGACACCTCTGCTTTCTCTCTACCTGTGTATGTCATACTCGTCCGTTCTGCAGTTGTGCTCTCACGTGTGCCTATCTGCAACATCCAAAATAACGTAGCAATACAGTAGTGACCTGCTGCCGTGCCACTGCTTTAGCTTCTGGGTACTTCTCAAGAGCACAGTAAATTTGCAGGAAAGTAAAACCAACGGGGGTGACTATTTTTTCAAATGCAATCATTCCCATACTGACAGCTCTGTAATGAAATATGCCTGTCTTAAAAAGTGTTTTAAAGTCCTGTTTTTGCTGAATAGCAACATAGGAAGTGCGACTTACTAGTTCATGTAATTCCTGACTTTTCAGTTTTATAATTTTAGCTTGGATAAATAACTTGTTGTAGCAGCAAATAAGATCATTTATATATGAACAATTGCTAATTGAAAATTAATTGCGACATATCATCTGACATACCAGCTCCTTTAAGTGGATCTGGTGTTACAAATGACACATAAAATATGGATGAGGCAAGTTTCAAACTGCATGATCCTTCTTTTTCCTTCAGATTTTGAAGGTGGGGCAAACACCCTAGAAGAGTGTCTTGACCAGAAAGTCTTGGCTAGTCCAACAGTAGAATGTGTATATCAGTGTCCATAGTTCCCGCAACACAGTTGTCTAGTTTAGTTCCCACTACATAGATCTGTGTCTCCCTCATATCACTTTGACTCTGTTAGAGATTATGTTACAGATATTTGTGGGATTAAAATAATTCTGCTGTGTTGTAGATAAAACAGATGTCTTTCTACTTAATATCAATTTCTTCTAATATTTTTCTGTAGATGCAGTTCTGTTGTCACCAATAATCATTCCAGTTGAAAACAATTTATCTGCCATGCAGTAAGTGCAGCAGGAATTGCTCCCTAGTATCATTTTTCTACACATTTAGTGGGCATCTAGTGACAAAATATGAATTAAGCATGACATAAGAACATTTCTGTAGAGGTTAGATGAAGAGGTAATTTCTCTGAAATAAAGGAGTAGTATTTGGATAATGGAGAAACACAAACTTTTGAAATACTTAGTTAGAAGCTAAGAAAAAGCAGAATTTTGCAAGCAGACATCACTGAGCCAGCCTATTTCAACAAGCTCAGTATGCTCAGGTGATACAGTGTGCTCTTCGTACTTTCAGAAGAAGTATGGCTTTTAGTTTCACAAATTTGTTTGGAGTCATCTTATGCTATGACTTCTTACCAGCAAATAGCTACAGAAGGCACAGCAGACTCAGTGCATATTTCATCTTAAACTCAAGAACCACAGCACAGAATGCATTCATTTAGTTCATTTTCCAAAGACTGTACATAACATGCAGTTCATCTGAATCTCAGTAAAACATGCTTTTGAGAGTTTGCCAGCTTCAGAATGTTCCTGGGAATATTTATCACTGGTGTTCTCCGTTTCCTTTCTTGATCCTCTCCTTGAAAGTCAGCCAAGCAAATGTGGATAAATATATCTGATAGTTTCTAAAATGTCTCAGCAACTAATCAGAAATAACTGGACCAGCTCTTGCAGAAATAAAACTGAATATCTGCCTCTTAATGTTTGGTTCTTAAATGTAGGACCTTATCTTTAATAAACAGGCCAAGTTTTTGTAGTTCATTTAGAGTACTTTTACTGGGTTTTATAAATATACATGAAATTAAGAAGATCTATATTAGTTGCTTTTTTTTTTGTCCTATACTAAATATTAATCTCTTTATTCCATAAAGGAAAGTTAGTCTTTAATATATAATTTTCAATTTTGTACAATCTTAGGATGCCTTTTATTCTGAAGATTAATGAAAATAGTAGAAAAAATGATGAACAAAATCCCCCAGTTCATATTTAATGCCTTAATAAAATCCAGATTTTGATTATGCAGATTATGAAGCAGAAAAAATTCTTTCTTTTCATTAAAAAAATACATTAAAAATCCAAATCCAGGTTGCATTCTGTTTTTCACTTTGACTATCATCACTCATATAAATGTGCCTGTCTGGCAAGGACTTTGAAATACAGAGATACTCTTGTGAGATACACTGGCTTTCCTGGAAAGTAAAGTGTTTTATTTCTCCATTAAACAGTTACAACAGTGTTGGACACACCAGCAGTCAGTGTGCTTCTACCCTCTTGACCACCAAGAACAGGAAAGAATTAAAAGGTGTTTTCTGGAGCTGTTACAGGTTCTGAAGATGTTTCTTAAGCTGTTACAGGACTGATCTTTCTGACTCTTTTCAAAGTGAATGGCCTGCACTAAGGATTTCTTCACTTAAAATCACTGACATAATATTAAAATTCTGCTACCTTAAAGTCCTTTCTGTTGATCACAACTTCAGTRTTTTTCCTCATGAGTTAAAGCCACATACTCTCCTGACGTGTTTCTTCAGGATCCTCGCCTAGTAGCTCTTATCCTCTAGAAAAGAGAGAGAAAGGAATAGTTCTTTTTATGTCCCCCGCTAAAAAAAGAATCTCTGAATGAGCTCTACATTCTTTCTCTTATTTATTTTTGAATACTATAAATGTAGTAGATAAGTTATCCCTTTGTCCTTCGTCTCTCTAGAAGCCAACTCACAGAAGTACTTACAACTGTAATGCCTATTAAATTGTCTTCTTCCTCACAGTAGCAACAGCCCATGGTTCGGTAGCAGCAATCTCAATTTCTACTTGCAAAATCTTACAGTGAAGGGATCCTAGAGAAATTGTGCATCTTTACATGCCCATGGCTTTTAGTGGGTGAGACAGATTCTGCCCAGCAGTAACTCCCTACCGAGGGGAGGAGGAGGTGGTGAAGTGTGCAGTCTCTGGCCCTTTAGGCTTGTATGGCTGGGGATGCTGAGTATTATATCTGGTGGTTAAAACATGCCATATTCTTGGGCTTTCCTTGTTCTGCTCCATTGCCAAAAGCTCTTGCCCATGCCCACTCTGCACCATCCCCCCTCCACTCCCCGGTTATGTTATTTAACAATAACATGATCAGATATCTTGGGATTTTATTTCTTGGACTGAAACATGTTTAACAAAGCTTACAATGAACTCAACGTGCTTTTCAAATATTCCCATGACAAAAAAGCTCAATGCAAAAACCCCCCACCATCAAAAGCTCATTGCATGCCTCTGTGGATTTCCTTGTGGTTACATTACACCCTAGTAGAATTGTAGGCACTATGATAAAATGGAAATTTACTGAAAATGACAACTAAATGTTGAGTACATCCCACCCTCTTGGCAATTTCTGTAATGTGATTTCTAAATACTACACTAACCAGAATCATTTACAGAGACTTCTATGGGATCTAGTAAGGCCCAGAGAAGAAGAGTTTGTAAAGCAGTAATATTAATACTGACTGTCTAGTTTTTCTTTCACTGTGTGCTCTTAGCATATGTGTCAATTAGATTAAGTCTCTTCTGTTTGGGCTTGACTAGAACAAGTGACATGAAAAAGTGAAGTTGCAGGGGTTTAATTTGAAGAGACAGTAAAAGAAAAGGAAAACAGAGCTAATCCCAGACATAACAATAGATCATGTTACATATTGCCTTGACTGTCCAATCAAGCCATCAAGCATGAATAAGATTCCTCTGACTTCCATTGCCCGGACTAATTTTATCCTCAGCTGTGTTCGGAGGTTATTTGATTTTTTGATGCAGCATGTCCCTGCTTGCAGGGCTTTCACTACCAGCCTTGCAGTTGGTATTATCATACTTTCAAAAGTGGAATATATATGTGGAAAACAATATCTCTCACAAATGGTATTGCAAACTTTAAGAGTTTATGGAAAGTTTCATCATTTCACTATTTACCTGAAGTCCTTGCTCTGAGATTCTTGGGGTTCTAGAAGAATTTCATCTGTTTTAATGACATTTTAAGTCAGTAATGGTTGTGCAGAAAAAAATTAAAATATGTCCTGTTCTTATTAATCAAAAAAACTAAAAAAAACCCCAAACCACTGACTTATAGAAGTAAAAGTATTCTTAGAGATACAGTGTGCATTTCACGTCAAATTCAAAACAGTCATTCTGAGTATTTGAGTTTGGCAATGTTGCAAATATCTCAATAGTAAAGTCAGTATTTTTATCTAAACTTGATCCTTTAATATATCTTTCCGTTGGCTTCATGCTTTATAATATGCTGGTCTCTTGCAGTGTCAGTTTAGATGAGCTAACTAGGTGTTTATGATATACTCACTACCATGATATCGTTCTGGATACCACTGCACCCAGTGGAGGTTGCTGAACTTCTGGCATCCTTGCTTAGCATTCCTAGTTCTTGAGCATTTCACTTCATAAAAACATTTATATCAATAGACCAAAATAAGATCTGGTCTAAGCAAACCTAACCTCATTTTAGGATCAACACAACAGTGGATTAGGACCTGTCTGCACCAAGGCTAAATATTTTCTAAAGTATTTATTTTACAGTGAAAGCAATATTATGATACTGACTAGGAGTACCATGACCTTTGTATTTTAAACCTCTTTAGCAGCATTAATTACAGGAATTAAAAGTTATGTGAATGTAATTTGGAATATATAATCTAAACTGAAAATATCATTTCAATACTTAGGAATACATCCCACCATGTAATGTTTCTTGGAATGGAGAATTTAAATTTTTTTTCTGCAATAAAGGTAATTACAGTGTAGATATGGTTTTCATTGCAATCACTGCTATAGGGAGTGATGAAACRACTCATAAAGGATTCATACACAAAATCAGTAAAAAAAAAATTTTATGATAAAGGTTGCATTTACCTCAGTTTGAGAGAGTTCAAGTCACCTAAAGACAAAGCCAGAATACACTGTCATTTAAAGTAAATAGTAATTTTAAAATAAACTTTTAAACTTGTCAAAATAGCCACAAGATACAGGAGAATAGTGTTACAGCTTAGCATACGCAACGTATTCACTATCTCAAGAAAACCTCTCCCTTTTACAAGTAAAGGAAATAACGCAAAGGGTCTTCTATCATCTACTTGGTTTTATCTCCTACTCTCTGTGGGTGCTGATTTTTAGCCTATCTCACTTCATGATCCTCAAGACGCTTTATTTGCCCTACTGCAATAGAATCCTTCAAGATGAGAATCAAAGATTATCCCTTCTTCTCTTGTTAGCTCTTCATCAATACCGTTTTGTTACTTTATCAGAGCTTCAGCTGCCACATTTGCACTTTACAAGTCACTCTCTGCACTGTGCTTAATCTGTGCTTTCAGTTGTCTTGCAAATGTACCACTATCACCTCAGAAAGCTGCTTGTTTTGCTCCTGTTTTCTGTCTACTGCTTCCYATTTCTGCACAAAATTCCAAAGTTGATATCCATCTTGTTTTCAAAACTCATTCCCTCATTATCAGTTTAATGCTTTCTCACTTTTCTCCCTCATGCTTTCAAAACTTCGCGGGTCTTCCTGTTCTGAATGCTTAYGACTGTGCCCCACTTATCTATTCCTTAATGCCTTTTTTTAAAATGGCTGTCAAACCTTATTTATCTGCTTTCCTTCTTCTTCTCCTCTATCTCCCTTGATCTTTTGTAGCTTTTGAGTAAGGTCTCTTGGTCTATCTTCTTCTTCTTCCTCTTTCCTCATTAGGCATTCCTAAATGGAAAGGGATATTTACAAATTTTGTCTTCCAGAGTCCACCCTTCCTTTGCTACTGAGCAATATAACTCACCGCTCGCACAGTAGTACCTAATCTTCTCCAAAGTTACTTTTCTCAGGAATTTTTCTTCCTCTATTACAATTACCTTAGCACTATCTGTTTCAGTTATTCAGTCAGTATATTTTAATACTTTGTTCATAGAATCATAGAACGGCCGGTTTGGAAGAGACCATAAAGATCATTGTTCCAGCTCCTATGCCATGGGCAGGGACACCTTCCACTAGACCACGTTGCTCAGAGTTCCATCCCACTTGGCCTTGAACACTTCTGGGGATGAGGCATTCGGGACTTCTCTGGACAACCTGTTCCAGAGCCTCACCACCCTCACAGCAAAGAACTTTCTCCTAATGTCTAATCTAAAACTGTTCTCTTTCAGTTTGAACACATGGCACCTCCTGTCACTATATGCTCTTGTAAAAAGTCCTCTCCAGATTTCTTGTAGACYCCTTCAGGTACTGAATGGTGGCATTTAGGCCACCCCGAAGCCTTCTCTCCTCCAGGTTAAACAAACCAAATTCCCTCATCTTCTTGTTGTATGAGAGGTGCTTCATCCCTCTAAGCATCTTGGTGTCCCTCCTCTGGACTTGCTGCAGCAGGTCCATGYCCYTCCTGTGCTGGGCACCCCAGAGCTGGACCCAGCACTCCAGGTAGGTCTCATGAGGGCAGAGTAGAGGGGCAGAATCCCCTGCCTTGACCTGCTGGCCACGCTGCTTCTGATGTATGCCAGAACCTTGCTTGCTTTGTGATCTACAAGTGCACATTGCCAGGTCATTCCCAGCATCTCACCCACCAGCACCCCCTAGTCCCTCTCAGAAGGGCTGCTCTCCATCTGTTCATCACCYAGCCTGTGTTGAGACCAAGTGTTTCCCCAAACCAGGTGCAGCACTTTGCACCTGGTCTTGTTAAACCTCATGAAGTTCCCAAGGGCCCACTTCTTCAGCTTGTCCATGTACAATGACATCCTGTCTTTCAGGTGTCAACTGCACCACTCGGCTTGGTGTCATCTGTAAATTTGATGAGGGTGCACTCGACCCCTTTGTCTATGTCATTAATGAAGATTATTCTCTGAACTGACTAGACATACCTTCAAACTGAATGGACAAGTTGTGATTGACTATAAAATCGTAAGGCTATTTCTTCTGCCTATCATGGTCATGTAAGTGAGGAATTATCTGCAGTTCYGAAACTGGTGCACACTGTTAAAACAGTATATAATATCTGATAATACCTTGGCCATTAAAGTATGTCATTAGCAGTTAAAAAAAAGCTTGTAAAATTGTTTGAAGTGAATGACAGTTTTTAAATTTTGTTTTAATTGTTTGTGTCTAACAACGGAGATGACAACACCGTTCATGTTGAAACACACAGTTCATACGTTGAAAAATTAGCTGAACTTTTAAGTGAAAATTCTGCCATACTCTATTTAAAAGACAAAATGCCATATTAATATAGAGAATATTGTACAGATGCARGCAATTTCTCAATGTAACTTTTAATTCCTCACATAGGAATTGACTGTTGCTAATGCTTGGAAATACTGTCCTGCCTCACAGTGTTCTGTTAGAATGTAATATAAACCACAATTTGGCACTATATTCCCGTGGTTTGCAGTTCTACATTTATCGTGAAAGTTGTGTTTTGCTGTTGCTTCAGGTTTGCCTGTCACATTCCATGCTGCTCCATATCCATGAGGAGTATTCTGAAGTGAATAGGTTCGCTGCAGCAGTGAAATGGAGACTCACTTTTTAATGACATTCCATCATGCTCCACCGTGGCTTTGTTTGGGAATATTTGAGACTTACAGATGCGTGTTAAAATGGCACATGAAATGTCACTTCAGCTGCAGACAAACAGCAAAGTACAAGAAAGATTATCTGTTTAGAATAATAACTTGTTAATAGGGAATATCAATCACAGAACTAGTTTAACTTATGCAACAAGATCATACTTTGTAGAGGTGCACAAACTATAGGTGTCCAACGACTCCCCAGCTCTGTGAAATCAGCACCAGTCTTTATAAAAGTATTTTGGGGGCATAATAAAGCAAAGTATAGAAAAGAATCAGCCATGATATATTTTATTGTGAGGTCTTTCTGTCTCCAGTCAAGAAAAATAGCAATGCAAAACAGGCTCAAAGAACCACAGTGCTGAAGCTGCAAGAAAATGCACAATGAGTGCATAACTCATTGTCACACTGCAAAATTCAAGTATACTGTTAACACTCCTTCAATTTGGATAAATCTGCGTAACCATGTCAGTTAATTCATTGGGTCCATTTCTCACTGAAGTACCAGTCAGGGTAAACAGCTCTCCTCTTTGTAAAATAAACACAAACAGTAAATCTTTGAGACACTTATCAGCTAGAGGACTTAGAAAACCAAGCATTTTATCTGAGCTAGTGAAAAGCTGACCAAAACAGACCAGAAGCTATTAAAAAATACCTGGCCCATAGCTTTTGAGAGCTACTCCTGCTTCTCAGAAGTAATGGGGTAGAAAAAGGAACATCTAAATGATAATTGACATTTAGCAAGGCTTCCTTCAAACCCGCCACCCTACCCACCTTGCAGAGAACTATCCACCTACACAGCCTTCTCCCAGATTTCAGCCTTCCTTTACTATTGAAGAAGAAATACTAAAAGATACTTTTTCAACTTCAGTAGCTTAAATTTCTCACAGTCAAGCCCCAGAAATGATACAGTCCTTCTGGAATATACAGGCAACTTTCCTCCTTGGCCTTGAACAAAAAAGTTTGTAGGCTGATGCTATTATCTGTCCTTTCAGGCTTTTTTTCCAGAGAGTTTGCCATACTGATGTCACACATGCTAAATCCTATCAGCAAAATATTTTCACTCATCTGCATCAACTCACACAGTAGCAGTCAAGGCCTGCCTCCCGTCAACTTACCCAGAATTTCTTTCTTCCCAAACTGTCTAGCAGCCGAGCAGACTCCCTAGGATCACATGCTCAAATATACCTACTTTCCATAGCACGTTTTGACTTTTGGAGTGCACTTCCATAGCCAGCTCTGCTTACTGCTTTCTCTGTACCATCAAATGCTGTGTTCTGCTAACGTTTTTAATAACAGCACTGTACCCCATGCTCTGGGACAGAAATACCACTACAATAAGATACAACTCAAAATCAAATGGTGCGTCAAGAGGCAAGTTTGAGCTAAGAGGAGAGGCTTACRGGCCTTTTCCTCACAGCCTACTTGGGTGGCATCTTCCACCAAGGAGGCAGCCTTCTTTTCATTCAGGTAAAGAAATTCTCCTGCCTGCTTGAAAGTGAAGGGATTCTTTGCAGTCTGAGCACCCAAGTGCATGACAGGATTATGACATACCCAGCCACCCACATTGTCACAGACTGGTTTCATTTTAAAAAAAACCACAAACACTAGGATGAATTTTAAGATGGAGAATGCTCTTGAAGCACTGTGCTTAAGTGAAAATGCACATGAGGAACTTAACATGCAGACATATATCCCAACAACAACAAAAAAAGCAAAAATATAACAACAGATCTGGAGTTTTTTTCTGTATAATGCATATGTTTCTAAACTAAATAACCAGTAATAAGTCCTCTCAACATGCTCTCCAGCAGGATTAAGTATATATAGTTATGATGTCAGAGTCTGTAAGAATTCCCTTGGGAGGGGGAGGGGATTAGGCCAGAAAGGTTGCCCATTTTCTTCTCACGGTCTTTCTGCAAACTGACCTCAGAGCTCCCCATTCCCTTCAATACTGGCAAGAAATTGGAATGAAGCTACATTCACATCTAAATCTACAGATTTCTCTCTATTGCTTAAAATTGCTTAGGTTTATTCTTGTCAAGACCTGGGCCAGGAAAGCTGAAACTTACGTAGAAAATTAGGTAATCTTGCTCCAAGATATAAACTTCTTGCTGCTCTCAACGCCTGACATTGTCCCCTGGGTTTGATGAGGCAATTTCCTATTTGCATTTTTAAATGAAAATACATTTGAGTCATAGCCTGGGAAAGGGCTGTTGCATGTGCCAAGGTATCATACAGTCAGGGCAGAAGGGAGTGTGTGAGAGCAGGCAAAACCTTCCCTTCTCCTCCCTCTCTCCTCTGTTCCAACTTTACACAGCCTCTTTATAGAGAAGAGTGAAGGTTGCTGAAGGCAGGGAATCAGAAGACCACCTTCAGCCTGGTAAAGAAACACCTACTGAGTTCCTGTCATTCAAAACCAACTTCAGGAGCAGGTACTATGCAGGCACCATTACAATCTGCCTTCAAAGTCAGCAGAACAAATGTCTTATTGAAATGATTAAATGGTAACCAACTATGTCAGCTTTCTGTAAAGTTCTGTAAAGTTGGCTATTTCTTTGTACAAGTTATATAGTTTGACAGCTTTAAAATCAAGTTAAAAATAGATCAGAAATGTTTGAATCATGATTCCACATAATTATTTTACTGTTTTATGTTAATCCAAAGCATGAACATAGTTTCTTGGAAAATCAAAGACAGATTTTAAGGAGCTATTAATGTCAAAGCTCATTACTTAAAGAACAATTAATAATTTCCTTGCATCAAACGAAATATTTAAATAAATGGTTATGGGAAATCTTCTCTTGACTAAACTGAAAAGTTGCCATCTGTCTTTCATTCTCTCTATATTATCTGTCAGTAAAATAAAGCAAAATAGATAAAAAAATTCTTATACGTTAGAATAATGCTGTGATAAGCTGCTGGTGTTCRTGTTAGTTTGTTCTCACTCAGGAATGCACACAATTATAATGCAGCCTTTTCTCATGAGTGTTCAGGCATATGCTGTGAACTTCCTGGCATCTGAGGAATTTACCATAAAAGAGCTGAAAGAAAGCTGAGGTTTTCTTCATTTCAGAGGTAAAAAAATAATTTGATTCTGTGCTGTCACAGGCTGTAGAACAAACAGAAGTGTTTATGCCATTTAACAGCACTAGCATCTTGAAATTTGTGTGCACAGAGGAGGAAGAGGTTTTAGACAGGAGGATGTCTCTGATAATTTGTCAGAGGTCCCATGATTTTTGTAAAGAGGACACAACTTTTCCATTCTGGGGATCACATGCACACAGTATAAACATGGACTCTCTCTTAATAAAGCACACTGGTAAATACATCCAGAATTACCACATCATTTCTATTTAAACCATCTGTTTATCTAATGTCTTAAATGCAGAGAGCAAGGAACACARCTATATTTTACATCAACTATTCTCTTATTTCTTATGATTCCATTTAAAGCTAAAGAAGCCTAGCTTGGGCAGCTGTCCTGCTATTTAAGCTGTGGTCACCAAGTGAGGTCATCAGCCTGTTTCAGTGAGACATCACCATGACTGAATGTACCTAAAGGATGGTAGCCACGTCTTGAAACATTGACCTAAACATACCAAGAAAGAAGCATGGCCCAGAAAACCAGTGCTGGTAAGTCCATCAGTTTGTCAGATAAGACCTTGTAAGGTGCTGCTGGGTCTGTAGTTTCTCTGGAAACTTTCTGCCCATGTTTGCTGAGCTGTAACTTCCTGTAAGATTTTCTTGAAAAGCAATCTTTCCTCCAGAGAAGCAGATCTTTTTCTCCCCATCACTTTACATAGTCCTTCCAGACCTCTTTCTCAGCTGCAAACAACACCTGGTTGTTTCCTGGAACAGGTTGCAGCCCCTTTTCATCTCCCAGGCACAGAACCACTGAGTCTACACACCTGACATAGTCGGGTCCCAGAGCAGAACTGGGAGCACAGCACTGCTCAACATCCACAGGGAAGCAAGGGTTTCCTACCAGCCCTCATTCCCCAACTGCTCCTCAGCATGTGGCTCCATCCTTTGAGCCACCTCAGCTGATACATACGAGCATTTCAGTCATCAGTAAACAGCATCACCTTTATCACATAAACCTGTGCAGGGAGCTTCATATATTCAGTAAAAAGGAAAGAAACTGAGATGCCTTATAAGCCATCAAGTGAGCCTCTGAACTGAAAGCAACTGAAAGGTGCAATATGACCYATTTTCCTGGCCACACATCCAAGCGGATACTAAATTCTTTGGTAAGAGAAAATCTTGACTTTTGGAAGTGATGTCAAACCTCTGCTGTCAGAGCTGTAGCCATTTCTGGGCATCACAAAGCAGAAACTTCTAGAGAAAAGCAATATTAGCTGGCACAGGTTGAGGTAAAGGGTGAAGAATCTGCGACTAGGACTGGCAATACCTAAAATCTTCCGAGGACCAAAAAAAATGAAGCCTTACCACATACATGCATGTGCATGCACACATTTTCAGGAATGAAGTCTGATAACTAACTGGCAAGATCCAGACAGAAAGACTCAGAATCATAGAATCATTTAGGTTGGAAAAGACCTTTAAGGATAAATGAGCTTCTGATTGCTAATTAGCATTAGCTCCAGGCTTAGGTGGCAATGTGTGTTATCTGTGAGATAGGCACAAAGGAGAGCTGTAATAAACTCTCTCAGACTTCAGCTTTGGATTCACTCTTCTGTCTCATGTCTTCTCTGTTTTCCTTGTTTTATTATACATGAAATGGCCATTTACATTTGTGGTGTGTGTTTGTAGACTAAATGTGCTTCATTAAATTTATAGGTACAGTGTGCTTTACAGATTTTGTTCTTTATACAGAGGCTGGTCATTAGAGGTAATAATAGTAAACCATTGCCTCTCAAATTATGTTACAGGACATTATTACAAAGCCTGTAACTGTTCTGTTATTTATAGTCTCTAATTTACTGCTCTTTGTCTAAGCAACCATCAACTAACTGTACTCTTAAATCTTGCTCTTTTGCTGAGATGTTTAGACTACCATTTTTATTGTTACATGCTTTTATTCTTCAATTCATTCCACACACTGTTCAGGTGATTTGTTTCCTGCCTATGTGCACTGACAGCCCAGACACTGAGGACTAGATTAATAGGAAATAACTCATGAGTCGGTTTTATGGCTGAGAGTCCTATAAATGAGATTTTGATAACACATACAATTAATGCTGTTACACAAAGTAGTAGCTTTATCTGAGATCTGAGACCCAGGACTGATACTAATAGTTTCTACTTTCTGCTAAAATTGTCACAACAATTTTTACTTCCACTTTTTTTATTACACTGTCTTTTAACAAATGTGCCAAATCCAGGAACCCTCTAGAACAGATCATTTCCCAAAAGAAAATGAGCAAATACAACTGGAAGGCATAAAACTGAGCCAAATTCTCCTTTCATCCTCTATAGGCACACACAGGGTTGGAGAAATTCTGAGGCTATGAAAAAAAGTAGATCAATGCTATGATATCATTCTCTGAATGCTTGTCATAAAATGATAAATTATTATGGTTTTTTTCAAAAGGAAACAAACAGTTTCCACTTCCAGTCAAGTGGCACCCTTAGTAATTTTCCATGTTGATACCAGCTGATTAAAAACAGACACAAATTATTCCTCCCATAGTCTGCAATAAAAGAAAAACAAACTTAGTAATAAAATATGAGGAAATCCTCCTATTTCACCTTAAATGTCAGCCAATCCTTTGTTCTCTTGTCATGATTTTAAAGGTCAATTATGGAAAAAATGTTCTGGAGAAATTGTAAGTACTGAGGTTTTTCTAACAAGAATATGATACCAGGAACTTGTAACATTCATGTTTACGAATTTCTGCTGAATTGCTCATTCACTAGTTAAATTCCAGAGTCAGCAATGGAAGCCTCGTTTAAGTGTAACCTAAAACCTATTTGTGGATTGAAAATGTCAATACAAAGGTTAATTCCTTACAGAAGCGTCTTTCAGAAGTGGAAATAAAAGTATTATAGCCTATAAGCTGAAATGAAGCCTTTCTCTCATTTATAATTTCTATGCACCATTTTCTCACTAATTAATCCTTCAGATCACTTAGGAATGCCAATAAATAGTTTTTTCTTCAAATCCAATTCAACAAGATTCTCAATATAATTTTTTTCTTCTTGTGAAGACTGACTGGAACTGCAGCTTTGTTCTCTCTTATTGGTGCAGGATTGAACTCAGCAAGCAGCTGTACCATAAAAGGCAAATTGGTGGAGTTAGTGACAGACTTCAGAGATAGTTTTCAAAAACACTTCAGAATAACATGATGGTCACAAGATGGATTTTCACTGCTAGAACTGGTAACTTGGGTGGAGTGGTACCAAAACCTAAAAAGAATAATGCTCGTAAGTAGAGCTTGTTTTTTCCTTTCCTCATCGTTTCTGAGTCTTTTCTTACTTGTGTCTTTGGGAGTCTCAAAAAAATGTCCCGTTTACTGGGGTTATTTTTGGTTAAGCTAGTCATCATCCAAGCATGCCCAGCCAAAATATAAGGTAGCTCGAAGTGGTACTAATTTGAGTAAATTTTCCAGGAGACCGTTAATTGAAAAAAACAATGACAGTTCATAAMCTTGTGGAGAAGCCCCAACAGGATTCCAAGGAACAGAACAATTCAGATTATTGACAGTTGTACACATGAAATTCACCTCAACTTTAGAAAGATTTTTTAGAAACAAGGACAGAAAGCAACATGGGATTAGGTAGAGGAAAGATATATGGCAGCACTGGAACATTCTACAATACACATCCATGTAAGTCTTAGGTGTACTTATATTTCCTATCTATTCTTCATCTATCCGAAGTACAAAACAAAAGTGCAAAATATTTTTCTCAGGAAACATCCACACTGATGTCATTGAAGATAAACTCAACTGAAGACAGCTATATGAGAAAAAGCCTAAAAATTATGTAACTTTCCACTAGGAGGAAGAATTATAAATATCCATTTTCAAATATCTAAGAACTATATTATGATGATAATCCTATAATATGAGCTTTTCCTGCAGAAAAATTGAGGAAAGAACTTACCACTGATGATGGTTAGACTACATGAACAGGCCTGGGAAGGTAAGTGTAGGTCTACAGGTATATCTACTCAATTTCTGAAAGTTATGAAGCAGCTTGCCTGTAAGAGTTTTTTTCTTAAAGCTTCTAACTGGAGGCTGAGTTATACCCTCATGTATAAGGTTTCAGGTGCCTTTCAAAAAACCTAGCACTAAAAAAAAAATAGTGTTGTAACTATTTAACTATATAAAAAGCAGTTGTCCATATCTCTTTGATCCTGCTATATTCATAGTATTTTTAAAAAAATTTTCAGAATGCTCCTTTAAAGGCTTTATTATTTTGACTTTGTTGTGTCTCCTCATTTTTCAGCTAGATAACCTCAGTCAGAGTTCAAAGGTAGGATACACATTCAATAGTGTAGTCATAGTCTTAGAATATAAAAATCTTCCATCTTAATTTTAAAAGGAAACAAAAGAAGATTCACGATGCCAGTGGAGCTGAGTGTTAAACATACTGCTTTTCATTAGAATGAATAATAAGCATTAAAATTCCATGCCTAAGGTTGCTTCTATTTAAGAGTAAACGAAAAATCTGGAGGCCAGGATATCATCATCAAATCTTCTACTCAGCAGCTAAAGTAACTTACCACTGTTGTTCTGTTCATGTCTTTTAGACAGGAAGGTAGAATGACTTGAGTTTGGATARATACATAATTTACTACTGCTTAGAATACACATTTTCCATATATTAACTATCTTGTAATTAAAATATTCTCTTCTTCTAAAAGTCTTTGTTTGTTTTTGATTGTCAATGAGATAAATATAGTTTTCTCTTCTTATTCTCTTAGGTTCTGTATATTTATGTCTTACATTCTGACATCCATCCCAAAAATAAGAATTCTTTTCTTTCCTTCAGTAAGAGTTCTTGGTCAACCATACAGCTATGGTGAGGATGGAAGCTCATCAAAGTTAAAATCAGGGACTTCTTTGCAAGAGCATGCTGGTTGTTTTACAGCATCCTGTGAGGACCATGGACAGATCTTACTTATTTTATGGACTGCCATGAGCTCTGAGTTAAAAACTGTTCATAGCTAACATGAGATGCGAAGTTCTTCTCTATTAAATAGGACATATCTGAGAAAAAGAATAAGAGAATGATGCAATCTACCAGGGTTCTGCATGTACACATAATTAAAAAAGAAAAACATATCAGAATCCTTACTACTCTATAGTTCCCTAGTCTCAGGCAAAACAAAGGACATTAGTGGTACAACAAAACAAACGTTCTTTGAGTTACCACTACATTTGTTCAGATTCTATCTGCACAAGCAATAATTTGGCCATGATTAATTTTGCCAGTGATTTTTCTCACTCTGTACCTTCCCAAATCTTGGGAAGTGTGCTTTTCAGCAGTTCCAGCAAAGACCATGTAACAGTGGAAGAAGTGAGAGTCGCATCTCCCAGCAGGCATTCACTCTGGACAACAAGAATATGATTTTTTTTCCAGGAAGGAAAATTGTACAAGTTCTTGATGACTTAAAACRAAATACAGGGATACTAATATATTTCAGAATTTCCCATAATCTCTGAAAGATGTCTAAATTACCTCAGACAAAACCTCTCAAAGTCACAGCTGTATGAGGCTGAAGTATGTACTGTGGAGAGATATCTAAAAGGCAGATGTCACGATATGGAAAAGTGCAAAGGAGATAAAACAGCAGCACAGCTACTCTGAACAAAGTGCCTTTGTTCCTGGTGCTTTTACTGAAGAAAATCCTGTGCCTCAGTAAAAGCAGACYTTTATTCTAGAAGAGAAATAACTATAATGTAAACAAATTACTTCAATCCCCTATTCAGCTGGCCTCATATGTCCTAAGATTTTTGTTGTTTCTTCTTTAAGTAGACTGAAATACAGCTTTGGTGTGTCTGCATTCCTAATGTACCACATTCCCTTATGGTCCCAGATATCCAGCCTATACTACTCTATTAATTATGGAGCACTAATTTTACACACAAATTCTGTACTAGAATGGCTGTAAAGAGAACTGGCAGAACTGTCTTACTGCAGTCTCCTTTACTACAAAATGACATCATGCAACATGGCTGTTCTGGCTCCCACAGAATCACAATTTTCACAGCTCAAGCCAGGGGAGCAAGGTGATGGCATTTTTAATGCTCATAGTTTGCTGGTTTATGAGTTAAAGTAGGTGGCCAGTTGCTATTTCGTAGGTTCATCTGTCAGTCTAGTGCTGTATTTGCAGTACCGTGAGACTAAATGAAAATGTTGTGAGCACTTCTCGATGCTGGAAATATAAATGTGTTTTTTTCTGGAAAGGCTGTTGCCTAGAGTAACAGGAAGTGATCTAATATTGCATGTAATAGACTTATTATTGTTAAAAGGTCTGAATTTAACTTAGGTAGTCAGCATCTCATGACATTCACTCCTTCATTGGTAGTACTTGACAGTGTGGCAGAAAATAAGAGGAAGGGAATAATAACTCACTTCAATCACATCTCATTATGTTAAAAGACAAGTTGGCAATGGAGGAGGAAAGCTCTCTGAATGATGGAGTAAGAACTGAGGAGAGATTTGGCATGAAGATCTATTTGGAAGATCTAGGATCAAATGCCATTTTATTCCCACATAATCCCTGATTATATGATGACAGACACCGAAGTGGAGAGCTAAACCATAAGCATCATGCAGTGGAGAAGTTAGAATCATATTCTTAACACTTGAAGATATAAAACAATATACAAAACAGTAAAGAAAATCAGTAATCTTTCCATTATGTAAGTCATACCTTTTAGATGGACACAAAGGCAAAGTGCTAGCCTCAGAATGGGTGGTCATTTAGATAGGATGTAGGCTCGACTTTTACAAAACTTATCTGGAAAAAGTAACCCAAATGAGAAAAAAATGTCAGCAAACACAATGCTTTTGTCCCCAAAGTTCTAATGGTTAAACTCCTAGAATTTAGGCTCCCACAAAAGCAATGTGGGGGAATGTTGGTGGGGTTTTTTTCCATCTTGAACATCATGGATCTTTCTCAGAAGAGCGTCATGCAATCCAGTTCTGTATAGCGTCACGATGAGGATCAAATCCTTTTCAGTACTGTGAGTTGTTCTTTGAAGGTAATTAATTTTGCCCTAAGAGGATGCTGCCTAGGCGCCTTAACATCAGCTCTTCAAACCACCTCAGTGGGACCTGTTGCACTTCTTTTGGGGTTGCTATTCGTTTGTTTGAGACATCAGCACAATTTGCTCAGAATTTGCCTTAAAAAATGCCGAGCCACATCCAACAGAGGGCAACGAATTGTGCACCGATGAACCAGCCAATGAGACATCTGTCACTGATGGTCCTAAGTGTGCTAATGTCTCTTTAGTCATGATTCCCTCGGCCAACACCAGGGAAAGTATGAGACATAGGTTTGAGGTCTATTATGAAATCAGAAAATATACCTGTCCACAATAACAATTCTTGTGCACTATTTAGTTGTTTAGTTGGATGGTACAGAGGAGATGATGGGAACTTAGTAGAATTACGGGATAAATAACGAGGTTTTGGTCAAATATCTTTGTGTAAGGAGAAACACTAGATATAGTATGCCCATGCCTAAAGACAGAACAACGTTTCTCTTTAAAACACTTAAACCACAGACAATCTACTACATTTCAAATCAGATGCATGCAATTGACCAAAATATATATGGACATSTCATCAAAATTCATAACATAGATCCTGCTGAAAATAGCAGTGATGATACTTATACACAAAGGTATCTTTAGAGCCTGGTTAACACAAGTGAAGAGCTTTTAAGAAAATCAGTGTGAGACAAATGGGGCGTAATAATCTGGACACTGAGGAAATACTGAAATACAGCAGAAACCTCATAAATTGTGACAGCGGCATTCCTCAGAAAAGAACATGGAATTACCATCCAGCACATGACTTTAAAAGAAAAATACTTTTACTTTCAAAGGAAACAAAAAACAAATCTACCTTCTGAAATTGCATTGTTTAATCTTCACTGGTTTTGAATGAGGAGAAGARGCACTAGATTTTTAAGAAAGCCAGTAGTCAAAAAATAGGTAGAAAGCAAGTAAAATGAGACAGTACTTAGAAATACACAGTGTCATTCTCATGTGAATCATATTCCCCTAGTTTCATTAGTTTTCATGAGTGTGAGCAAAATAAGTCATCCCTAGATATGTCTTCCTAAAGCAAGCAAATTTATTATATTTTAAACAGTTCTGAAGTAAACAATGTTGATATGAGTGTGAATCCAGATTTTTCACCTCAAGAATACCTCAAATTACACTTTATTGCACAAGAGAACCTCCATCATCTTACTTTCTATATAATATATGCATTAGGCAAAAGTCTAGATTTATGGGAGGCTGAAACCTTTCAAAACACAGCACTTTGGATATTGTGGAGAAATAGTCAACTCAGAAGAAAATGTTACCTTTTGGTTTTGTAATCAAGAAATTTTACGTTCAGCTTTGACTGACAAAGCTTTGCATTGTAAGCAGTTCAAGGAATGTCTAGGCATTTTAAAGAATTTCATAAGTTTTCTTCTAATTCAATGGCAGCAAAAGTAATCACATAAAATTCAGTCAGCTTCCAAAATCCACCTGAAATGAAGGTGTGGTCATCACATCTGCAAATCTGATGATTTGCAAAATCCTTAATGGATCCTCCCTCCTCCATCCACCTCCTTGTTTAAGGGAACCTTTTGAATTTATTGTTTTACTCGATATATACATTCCTCTCTGTGCTAAAAAGAGATCAGCCCAGGAAGGAGTATTAAGAAGGCAAGGCTGTGCAGGGTTCTAAATCTTCTCAGTGTTAATGCAGTTCCTACACATAAGAAAGCTGAAACTGCAGTAGTTCTTGCACGAATATATCAACAAAGTTGATAGGTTCTAATTGCTATAATGACTGGGGCTTGGCAAACCAAGCTAGATAATCTTTAAAAGGGAAATGCACAAAAAATACCTAAGAGGCCAGAATCAGTCAAAGATTTCTGAGCTGGTCTTAAAGGTAACAAGCAAGTTATTTGGACATACAATTACTCTTGGCACATTGTATCAGTAGACACATCAGGGTCTGCTAAGCTGCTTTAGACATTATGGGACTTCATTGCCATATTATTGCCTAATTTTTACTGGTAAAGACCTGGTGACCTGGCAATCAAAAACAAAAAGCTAGACAGAAAGCAGGTATCATTTTCTGGCAGAGTCTAACCRTGTAACCAGCAATAAATGAATCCCATATGGTCTTCATCAGCAGAAAAGATGCCATTTGCTTTACTTGGCTGCATTTTGATGCCTTATTTTAGGTGGAGAGATATGAGGGATCTTGACAGCCTGACAGGAACCTCATGAGTTTCAAGAACAGCGTAAGCACTGCCAGCAGATTATTTTTCTCCTCTGTTCAGCACTTGAGAGACTGCTTTTGGAATATAGCATCCAGTTACAAGCTCCTGATACAGTGGAAGGCCATCAGTTAGGCACCTGCAGAATACAACGTATAGGGAGAGTCTTAAAGAAAGAAGTCTAAGGTCTTGCAGGTCTTCGGTGACATGAGGGGAAAGTGTAGAGAAAAAACAGAGCCAGACTCTCCTACGTACACAGTGATAGGACAAAAGGCCTCAGGTAGAAGATGCAGCAAGGAAGATCGTGATTCAGTATGGGAGAAAGGAAATTTAAACCATGAGAAACCCCATAATTAGAACAGCGTTCCCAAGATGCCTGGGGAGATAGTGGAATCTCCAGTTTTAGAGCTATTCGGGACTAAATTAGACAATACTGTCAACAAACTGGAATAAGCTGACCCTGTTTTGAGCCGAGGGTTTGGTCACTAGACCTGAGAGGTTTCTTCCAGATTTATATATGCTAGGATCTATGACACTCTACTAGCTTCAGCCTACCTGCTGGAATTTTGTAATGACTAAACTACATGCTTATGAGATTGAACGGAGTGGGAATAGTTTAACCAGACAGAAGCAGAAAAAGATGCAGAAAAAGACCAGAAACATTTCAATGAGCTGTGCTGGTGCTGCTGGTGCTAGGGAAGACCAACACTASATAGTTGACAGTTGCAGGAGACACCAATTATTTTTCAAGCTTGTTCTGAAGCTTCATTTGAAATATTTGTATAAACATACATAAGGTAACACAGAATAATAAGTAAACCAAAACCTAAAACTCAATGTTTCCTGTCACCTGACAGATGCTTATAGAATTTAGACATCAACCACCAAGCAGTTCACTGCTGTACTTTTGTTGTGTCAAAGTAAGCTTACTAATGCACAGCAACTGTTTTCAGAGTGTACAAATTGCCCATGAGCTGCTTACAATTTTGAGGATTTTTTTCTTCATTATTCAAAATTATTCATTCCAAAATTTCAGCAAACAAGCAGTGGTCTGTAGTTTGTGAATGAGCTATTTGTTGCCAGTATACAGCATGGACTCCATCCAAATCCTATTGAAGTTGATGGAAAATCTCCCACTGACTTAAGTTAGGCTTTGGATTGGCCCTGTTGAGTGGCAGTACTCGTTTTGATTGGAATTATAGGTCACACGGAATTTTTTCTCCAATATTCAGTGTTTCTGCCAACTCTCTGGACAATAAGAGCATTTGTCTGAGTTTTGACACAAAGAAAATACAGAACAGCCATTAATGCAGCCAGAATGAATTTGTTGAAAAAACTCAACTATTCATGGGAAAGAAAATGGTAGTATCTGCCCAGACACAGTTSTTTTGGATTCACATAAAGGAGAATTTCATGATTAGGGGATTAATGTTTACAGAAAAGTGTACCCATAGTATTTTTGTGCTGAATACTTGTGTGTGTGTGTTCCCTTCCTCACTGCTTTAAAAAAATGTTTATGGAATAACATTGTGAATTAACATGGATACAGTTTATTTTGATAAGGATAAAAAAAATGGGGTATTTTTCATTCCAGTTTGGTCAATAAACAGAAGTCTCTCAGACTGCAGGCAAAAAGATTTAGTACATGTCTTCAGATTACTAGACCTGAACATGCTACAGAGATAAACAAGGGGGCTAGTAAGCCTAAGGCACCCCAAATATAGGCTACGAATTCTTAAATTTGAAAATATTATATGCTTCATTTCTCTTGTAGCTTCTCACATTGAAAAAAAATGCTGCTTACATACTCAGCTAAGTAAATCACAAAAAAGACCATGTCCTGTTTTCCTAATGGCTGAACACAGAGCTTAAATCCAACTGCACAACGAAAAGTACTTCTGGGGAAAAAAAAAGAAGAGAAAAAGAAATTGGGACCTCGTGTCACCTAAAATATTGAATGTTTTATTTATACTGAAAAGCAATTCTTAAATAAATTACTATAAAACATCCTACACAATTTGCAACAGCTTGTCTGGGAAGACATCACTTTCTTGAAGGGAGCTGCAGAAAAATTCAAGGATTCAGAATTTTGGGAACTGGGTTTTCTTATGAATTTAGGCCCAAATTCACAAAAGGCAGACACCTGAAGTCGGTAGTAGGCAACAGTTATATGCCAGTTTCCTGAAGTATCGTACTGAAATCCATCAGTAACTTCCAGTGTGTTTAAAGACTGCAGACAGAAGAGGTCTTGATATAAAACCCTGAGGTGCTTCAGCTTTTGCTTCACTGTATGCCTCATCAATCTTAGCCCTGGAAGGCAGAGACACTGAGTGCCTGTCTCCCATGAGGTTCTGATTTGGTGTTGTTCTTCCTGCCTACGTACTGCAAAAGTTCCATTTTAACTTATGTCTGTATAATTAAGAGCTGCCTGCAAGCGTTTATTCCTCCTCCTTCACATCACATGAACACTAGCAGCAAGCCAGTTCTGGGAAATTGTCTGACTGAAAACCTAAACCTTAAACCAAAACTTTAAGTTTTGTCTGGATCAACTCCCAGAACAAACTCACATAGTCACTCAGAAGAGGACCGGATCAGGCATGAAAGAAAGGACAGCATGCATGTCCCAGCGGGACTCAGAGTGAGATGCAGAGGAAGGTGAGACCACAGCATCACCAGACAAAACCAGACTGGGCTGAGGAAGTGCAGGTAAGAATAGAGAGATGGTTTTTCATTGAATCATTATCAAGACAAGATTGATCTGTATAAAAAAAATGTAAAAGTAAAACCACCCAGAAGAGGAGGTGGTGGCTCCAGCGGAAGAGCAGCTTCCTCATCTCAGTCGGTTTCAGATCTACAGGGCTCATTCAAGACAGTACTTTTGGCTGGAGACTGTCATGGTGGGTGTGTGGAGGGGAAGACATTTTCTCTTTGTGTAATGAAAACAAAGGAAAAAACCCGGATCATAGCATTCTTCTCCCAGTGAAACCCATCTGTGAGGGAGAAGGGTTCACTTCTGCCTGTCATAGTAATCTAACCTGTACCATGGACAGGACCTGTTCCTGGGCACCAGGGCTGGAGCATCCACACTGTTGCACAGTCAGAGAACACTCTGGGCTGTTTTTGGCACTGGCCAATTTACCCTCCTCCAAACAGATCCTGGACACTGTCTGGGGGTTAATGCATGCCAGGAACAACCCCCACAAGGCAGTTTTGAAGAGGAAAAATGTCTAGTAGCCTGAATATGGGTAATTTTTGTGCCATTTGGCCTTTGTGCCAGCAAGCAGTTCCAGGAACATCTTCCTAGAATAGACACTGCCTGTGGCTTTTATTTCTTTTCCATAAAATGTTTGTGCATTTTATTCAATGGTTGTTTATTATGAAATAAACATTAAGAAATCCCTGAAGAGGGGATCAGAACTTGAGTCTTCTTGCATCAGCTAAATGCCAAATCAATCTCTTTCCAGACCCTGTGAATCTTTCCTTCTATACAGTGAAAGAGATAGAAAATAACACCAAACTAAGTAAATAAGATATTTTATAGGGAAATCTGTGTTTGTTTTTGAGTTATCTGTTTGTAACTGGTTTCCAGTGAGCAGTCTTGCAAAATGTAATCTGGTTAAAATCTGCTAGTTCAATAGTTGGTCTTTCTTCAAATAGACAGCCTTTAAAAGTATCTTGGGAGTTGAGCGCACGTCCTCCTTCAGCATGCCCAATGAGTGGTTCCGCATCCCAGCTGGAAACTACAGGTGGCAGAACCAGAGAACTGAGGCTGGAAACCAGGTGGAGCCAGGCGAGAAGGGAAGGTGTCCACCACACTTTCAGAAAGACYTCCACATACTTTTGGGACAGCTCTTTGTCTCCAACTGCTTGCATGCCCATCCTAAACCTGTCACCTGAGAGAAGATTCCCGGAGAAGAATTCAAGTTTTCACTGTGGCTGTCACGTGCCTAATGTTTTGATGAGTGTCATAAACTGCCTGGCACCAGTATCCCTCCACAGGGCTGACCTGGAGTTTCTGAACTGACTTCATCACAGTTAGCTCTTGTGGCAATTCCATGAATCTCCCAGCATGATCAGACAAATATGCAGTATATTCTATCCTTCCTAAATGAAACTAATAATTCACATTTCTCAGGTTTTTAAAGCATTTTCATGCTTTACTGATATTTGTTAAAACCAAGGTCCTTTCAGGTATTTATTTATAAGGCATCTCACCTACCAGATGTTCTCTGTTGAGTCACTAGGGACACATTCATCTTCTTGTACTTCTAAATTTCTCTTATGATTCATGCTGCATTTCAATCCAGCCCATATTTTTTCTGAAATATAAACATTCCCTTAGGTGCCCCAGTTCATGTAATTTCAATATAACCGTATAAACTGCAATGAAGTGACTGCTGCACTATTATAGAAAAAAATAGCTCATTTTAAAAGTGAACTGCCAAAAAAATTTAAATTTTATTTTGAAAAGATTTTTTATAAAAGCAAAAATTTATCAGGTTTGATAATTGGTCAATTTTCATGAGCATTTTTCAAGCTAAGAATTTTTCAATCTACGGATGTCTTTTTCAAAAGAGAGAAAGAAAAAAGAGCAACGAGAGAAAAAAAAGCAAGAGAGAAAGAGAGAAAGAAAGAGAAAGAGAGAGAGGGGAAGAGACAAAGGAAGACTGAATTAATAGCCTGCTGGGGCCCCAAGAACTAAAATCTTTTAAAGGCACCTTTTTTTTCATGAGTACAGCACAGCTTATCTTCGAACTAACTGCACTATATTTTATTTTCACATAATAGATGTTGTACACCTTAAAAAACAACTTGAAGCTTTATCTGATTCTAACGATATAAACCTAGTTTTGATATATTTTCTTTCAGCTCAACGTGACCTCTAAATAACACACAAAAATTGTAAGCCCAGTTTCATAGCAAAAGATACAGAAAGATGGGTGTTTTTTTCAGTGGACAAAACCTCAGTATTGCAGAAGGATCTCCATCTTAAATAATTTATGGTTTCTTACAATAATAGAGAATGTATCTTTATTTCTTGGCTTTTGCGTCTGAGATTTTTGGCCAAACATGCTGGTTTTCTGGCTCACGAAAGTCGGAGCATAATTTGACAACACAGGGGAGCAGTTATACCAAATATTTTTTTCTTCCCATGTCTCCACTTTCTCCACAGCTCTTCCATTTGAGTGAGACGACGACGTAATAAGGCAACTTCTCCCATTTCCAGGTAGGAGGCAGGTGCACTCTTGAGGAGGGTCCTGACACAATTAAGTGCTAAACACACAGTACCCCCAGCCCTTCAGATGGATTGAGGCTGATCCTCTTGCAACCTGCCAAGATCCTTGTCCCTGGTCGTGTTCTGAGCAGGAGATGGCAGCAGAGGCAGCTTGAAGGAACTGGGGTGAAAGGAGAAGATAGGAATTGAAGAGGAATGGTTGGCTACCCAAGTACTTCACAATGACTTGATGAAGTGCTGTTATTTAGCTATAATCTTACAATATTTTGATTACTCAGGGCTATCAAAAAGATATGGCACATTCATTTGCCTTTTTGTGAATAAGCAACACAGGAAAATCCATCCCAAACAAATCCTAGAAAGTGAGAAAAGTGAKGTCTCTCCCTAATCAAAGCAGTAAATCATATCAGTTGACCCTAAAGGGACTACAATGGTGGGGGGTCTATTGCTCATGGACCTCTCACATTTGTATGCAGCCATTCTTACGTACTTGAAGGATAACCTGCAAATAAAAGGTTTATTTTGGAATTCAAAAAGTGGAATTTATGTAGCTGAGATAAAACAAAAGCAAGATCCAGCAAACTGTAACATTATAAGGGACTCCAAAGCTGTGGAGGAGTGATGGAATAACATCTAACAGCACCTCTTCAATACTTCCACCGAGCCTTGTCTGACGGAGAGATGCATGCCGTATTCTAACTACATTTTTGATAGATATTGCAACATAAAGTGAGAAAACTTAGTGCACCAGTTCACCCTCCATTTMGGACTCCTCATTAAATACTTTCTAAATTAATGCTAGGGCAAGACTTTTGACTGTTGGACAAGCCCTAGTAAATGAACTGGCAATAAAGCACTTCATTCAGGTGTCTGAAGTCGTGTTGCTCATTCCCTTAAAGTTTCATTAAGGTCATGTAAAAAATACCAAATTGAATGCCCTAAGTCTTAAGATCCATTAAATTTTAAATAATTCTGAGATGGGCATAACAACTGAACTATAGTCTCTGAGCAGGGAGTCACGTAGAAAAAAAGAGAGAACCAAAGTCACAGCATTCGTAAAGCTGTTGACAGAAGAAATGGGCTGGTCAGCGCATCTGACAAGATGACCTGACCACTCACGTAACCAATTTTTGGTGCAGATTTGTTTGTCAGCRACACTTATTTTTAATAATCTCTTATCGCCCACATGGTCTAAAGGAAAAATCTAATTGGTGTGAGCTATTAATTCAACAGCATGCCGGCCTTCAGCTCACTGGAGCCATTACTACCTGTCATCAAGAAGAACTGCAACTCTGAAAACACCTTGCAGGTCAACAGACTTTTAATAAYCCACACTTACTCCAGTTATTTGTTGCTTGTATGTCATCACATTAACTGGATGCTTAACCCCTCACCCTCTTCAAGTAGATATACACTGGGAGGACTTGTCAGTTAGACAATACTGTTATGGGAAGCTTTGCACCTTTGAAAAACAGAGAATGAAATGGCAGCTGAGAAGAATTAAACCTTCTTGGTTTGTAGAAAGCAGATGAAGACAGAGAGATTGAGGAACTAGCTTTAAAAAGTCACATGGAAAGCTTAGTGCCACAACTCAGACCATTTCACAAAGGATGTGATAGCAYAAAGAGTAGGGCTGTTTGAGGGAGGTTTAAGGAATTGCTGTGTTGAAAAAACAAATTACTTCTCCCCTCCCCAAAAATTACTGAAGTTTGCAATAACTTTCTGAATTCATTATTTCTTTGGGAAAATTAAAAAGAATTGCTTTAACTATGAGAGTTTTTTGCAGTATTTTACTCAAAATACCATTTGGACTATGTGAAACTTATCAAAATTTAGGAATAGTTATTTTATTTACTTTTAATGGTATTAATGGTCATCATAAACACATACAATTTTAATACAGCAATAAATCCCAAATCGAATGTTCACAAGTGAAAGCAAAAAATACTGACATTCTTACATCTGTTAGCATCTAAGTACCACAGACATCAGTAACATCTGGTAACTGCAGCCTCGGGGGTTTACGCCATAAACAGGCAAAAAAAACCTGACTGTGTCATTCTTTCAAACTCTTACACCTCACTTGATTCACAACCAAAGGATTTAAGTGTTTGCCATTATTATTACAGAGTCACAGAATCAACTAGGTTGGAAAAGACCTTTGAATCATCAAGTCCAACTTGTGACCAAACACCACCTTGTCAACTAGACCATGGCACGGTTTAATATATTTATTGATAATCTGTGAAAAGAAACAGTGAGGTTCCTGCCAACATAGCTAACAGTACAGATAACACAAGGAGGGCCAACTTTTGAGCACATGCTTAGAAAAGGGCATGAAGAAGAGACAGCTCCAATTAACTGCACAAGTGACAAAGCAGGACAAGAAATTTGTCAGTATCTACAGCACAGAGACATCAGTCTCTGCTGTTTGTAAGGTGAAATTAAGATGCAAGCTACAAGTCAGTAAATGGAGGCAAATTGATGGTTTAAAAGCATCACAAAGCAGATGACTTGAGCTGCTCAAGTTTTAGGCTTCATGTTTCTCTTCCCGTGCATTTATTGCCCTCTCTCAACTTTGCTGAGAAACATCAGCCATGATTAATGTTTCCCAGTAGAAGAAATTTATAAGCCTCCAGCTGTAAAAGAGGGTGAATTCAATACCTAAATTTGATAGCTTTCAGTATAATTGTTTTATTGTTGAAATATAACCAGCATTTTCAGTTAACTGACACTTTCCTCATCAGTAATTCTTAGTTTCCTTTCCTTCCAGAGAATGAAACACTGGAAATTATATACTCTGTTTTACATGGGAGATAGGATTCCTCATTTTGTATCTATCTATGCAGGACACAGTTAAGAGTGGGTAGAAAGCAAAATTCATCCTGTAAACTAACAGCAACCCAAAATATCACCAAAGGAGATATTTTGGTCAGGTCAGTTGCTAATTTATGTAAGTTGTTAGGACAAACTGCATGACAGATTGCTGGACATAGTCAAGCTGTCTCTGAGGGTGTCAGTTTTCTATTCCTGAGTAGAGCTGCAGCACTTCCCCAGATGAGCACCAGCTCTGCCTGCACTCCACAGACTGCAATTCCCCATTTGTCCCCAGCTCAAACACTGCTTTAAATAGGCCGCGGGCAGATACCTGGTGCTGTTTTTAAAAGGGTTGAAACAGGTTTGTTGAATGTTTATTATTACTGCAGGGGTAGCAGAAGATTTTGTATTCTCAGCATCTGGCCTTGTGAGTTCAATAAGGAAATGCAGACTTCTCTTCATTTTCAGGTGAGAGGAATAATCAATACCAATCAGCAGAAGGACCAGCAGCAAGATTACCCAGGCTTGTTAGCTGGCAGGAATGGCATCAGGTGTAAACTTGATGCAGATTGCAGAAGGGAAGGCAGGAAAGGTTATTTTTTAGGTCTGTTAGCAATTTCACTGCCTCTCCATTAAGTATTGCACCGAAGTGATTTGTGCATTTGTGCCTGATATTGTGCAAAAATAACAAGAAATGCAATGAAGTTGACTTATTAAATAGAAATGCAGTGAATAGGAACATTCTCACATGGTCTGTTAGACTTTCCAATAAATCTGTGCCTGGTCTAGGGGACTTAAAAATTTAAAAAGCCAGGGCCATACGAGACAAATACTACATTAGCAACAAATTTGGATTCATATCATAAGAAAGCACTCTCACACAGCCTCTTTCCAATCTAAAGGTATCAGAGTGTTTCACAGGACTGCAGAGAAAGATAATGAGTATTACTGCCCTTTGCAGGCAGGGTACTGTCTAAACAGCTCAAGACAGGCCACACAGCAAGATGGGGACATGGGCTGCACAGAACACCAGAGACTCAGATCTCAGCTTTTCTGCTTTGTCTCTTAAGCGAAATGGTCTAAATAGTTGTTTGTTAGCTCCAAAATAAATCCTCTGAACTCTAAGCATCTTCATTCCCCTTTAGACAGTCTGCGTATTCAGTCTGGGTAAATGCCTGCACTAAATTTGGAGGTGTTCCACGTCACACCCGGCTGCAAATACTTCCACTGACTGAAACTAGAATTGAAAAAAATAACATATATCTCTTCACATGACCAGTCAGAATTAAGTTGTTTATAGCAGAAGAGAAGCTGTTTAAGCTGCTACCACTCTATCATTCTAGCAGATACATCAGTCATTTCAAGTAGATTTCCTGTTCCATTTTCAAGTAAAAGCAGAAAAAAATAAAAAGCCAGTCCTCCCTACTTTTGCTTGCAATCTGGTAACAGTGATGAACAGGATTTGGCCGTGCCAAAATGGATACAGTTACATCATGGAGTAATTCTTCAAGGGGCTTGTTAGTTTGAGTTAATTTTGAAATGCTGTCAAAAAGGGCTCCTAGAATTATTGGATTGAATTTAAGAAAAGGAAGACATATATCCCTTTCACCAACAATTTGMTAGTACTTTTTCTAGGTGCCAGCTCTTGCAATTGAGTTAACATCTCATTGTCTGTTGGGTAAGTTGTCTGTGAACAGCTTTTTGATTTGTAGTACTATTCAAGTCAGAAGCCCAAGCCTTTAGTTGCTTTGCTGATCTCCTGCTCTTCTGCATCTTAATTCTTTCTGGTTTGGTGAGTGTTAATTTGTAACTTTTTGAGGGCCATGTCTAAGCAAGCAGTACTTGTGAGTGTCAATCCTTGGTGTCCTCCCTGGCATTGAACCTGATGTGAATAGGTGCAAAGGGAGTTTTCACCTACTCTCTCCTTCTCCCCGAACTCAAAATTTGAGTTACAGATGTATTTCAGAGTTGAAATATAGATTACTGTCTTTCAACATATGTCAAAACAAAAGTGATAGGCTACTGGAAAAACTCATTTGTATTCTGTAACAGTAAAATAGATGGCTTTATACCATCCATAAGATAATATTATTTAGGAAAATAAACAACCTTCATCTATTACAATCTCTCAAAATATTTTTATCTTGCTCTTGTACTATATTTTAAATTCAAAGAATGTTAGTTTAATTAGCATTTTCATTTTGTTATGATCATGAGCAGTTCCATCTGATATCTGAACACATTCTCCACTAAAGAACATAAACTCTTCACTGGCATAACATTGGCTTTGGTGACATAACGGGTCACTCTGGTTTTAGTCTTGAGATCACCTACCAGCACAATAGGAGCAAATTAAAAAAGGTTAAAAAGGCCATGTGCTCCCATGCTTAATTCACTAACACTGAACTTGATAAAATGCTGCACTGTGACCGAGTAAACAATGAAGATACATATTTTACTCAATATACAGTGGACCCACATGTGAGTAATGGAGGCACTTATGCTGTCCAGAGTGTGAATAATGAGAGCACTTACCCCATCTGCGGAGCAGCGCTTCACCGCTGCGCTCCCATCTGGGAATCCTGTGCCTTGAATTGGTGCATACATCATGGACCTGCCACGGCACCGGGCCAGCCCCTAATCAAGCAGGCACTTTGCATTGTTATCCAACAGCATCACACCCTGTCAGCCTGGCCTGGCCAGGGATATGATGTACCTTGAGCAGCAGTGGGATGGCTCAGTGCTGAGCAAGTCAACTCAGTCAAGGGGAAGGATGCGGGGAAGGTGTTTGAAATATGCAAACATATTTTCTGGTTTTGATTTCCCATAGTTCCATTATCTCATAAGATTTTTGGTCCCAGAAACATAAAATATGAAAGACAATGACTTCAAATCACTGTCTGCTATGCCCAGACCGAATAAAGTAGGCAGGTTTACTTGATTGCTTTGCTCACTAGTTGTTTCATACATCCAAAACATATTTCAAAATTTCGTGACTCTAGCAGTACATGTCTGTGATAAATGGCTACGTATTTTGCTCTGCTCTACACAGATCACCACGGCTGTTGCATAGTAATTTTAAAGCTTATCAGGGCCTTCCAGATACAGTAAGTCACTGGAGTTCTCCAGTGCCTAAAGAAGTTTG
Organism: Parotia lawesii; assembly: GCA_003713295.1. Taxonomy (NCBI): domain Eukaryota; kingdom Metazoa; phylum Chordata; class Aves; order Passeriformes; family Paradisaeidae; genus Parotia; species Parotia lawesii. Next base: position 1,166,105 of record RAHM01000068.1, on the reverse strand, counting down.
CATTTATTTCTTGAGATACAGAAGCAAGTCCCATGCTTATAATTTTTGACTCCTCTTTTTCTGATCTGCTAGCACTCACCACRCTTGCATCACAAGATCAAAAGCAGCCCTTGAAACAAAATACAAACCTATAACCTGCTGAGTTCACAGGATTTTTAGGTATTTGTTTCTCTATAAAATTTCAGCTGATTTCCAAGAGATAGGGCTAATATGGGAGTTCTGCAGCTTGCAATTCTGAGATCACTTTACAACATTTTTTTTTAAAAAGCTTAATTTTTTTTTTTTTTTTAAAGTCCTAACAGAATTAATTTCTAAAAGTTCTAGTGATTCTTGGGAAAAAGTTCTGGGTCTGATTCCTGATGTACTTGCCTTAGATCTCCACTATCAAAGGACTTATTATGAATTTACAGAAGAAAAAGTCACACAAGAACTTTCCAACTCCACAGCAAAACATTTGTATAATAAAACGACTGTGTGAACAATGAAAATACAGAAGGAGATCAGAAAATATTAGTCTTTTTGTCAGTTCCATTTATGCATCCCAAACTGATATTTCAAGTCTTTACAGTCAAACTTTTTGCCATTGTTAAGTTTTGTTTACCCAATATTAATTCTTTCCACTAGGAAGTAAAACAACCTCATCAGATTCAGAACAAGATCAGATCCAGGGAAATTCCAATACACAAACTTCCATCTTGTATCTTAACAGCTCTTTTCCTGATCTCCGTGAGAGACTGAAACTGAGCAATAGGATGAAGCAGTGAAACAGAGTAGATGCAGACCTTCACTTGCCTCCCTGTTGAACAACTATGGTTTCATTGTGGTTTAAAAAATCACATTTCATATTTGTTAAAGAAGTCACCCTATATAAAAATGTAGTGTATTACTTGTGAATATATACTTTAGGATTAAAGTGCACAAAATTGTGTTAAGTGTTWTTCAGGCACTTTTCTAAGTCTACATGTAGTTGTAGAATTTGTCTCCAGAATGGAAAACTGAAACAAGCAGAATAGGTCTCCAAGATAGAGATTTAACCTTCTGGAACACCCTGAACATTAGGTACCTATGTCCTCCACACTGACAATAAAAGAGACCAGATGGCTTTCTTGGAAAAACAAGTCAGTTTTAAACTGCTTGTGTCAAAGTGTTGATTCCATCCTTGGAGTAAAAATGCATAGTGAAAATGCCTACTGATTTCAATCCTGCTAAGACTTCATCACACCTACTGTCTTAAATGCAAGATGAGGTTGACACTAACCAAGAATAATAAAATCAAATGATTTGCAAAAGGATTTATGTGCCGCAGCCTTTTGGCCCTTTATGGGGAACTGGAAAGATGACCCGGAAACACAGAAAGGAAAATCGTCACAATCATTTTTATTTTTCCTTTATCTGGCTGTGTCACCAATCAGGTTTGTAGAGACATTCTCACAGGCTGGTTTGTTGGATTCACCTCCCAAGTCTCACCCAGGCTTATTCAGATTGTGGTTTTATACAAACTGAGTCACACAATTCCCCATCTCTGCATACCAATAACAAAATGCTTTTCCTTCCCTTATCTGGCAAAGAGTCTCGCTTCATCCTGTTTCTTTGAATGCTGAGTCCGCAGAGGGATCTAAGCCCAGAAGCTGCTGACCRTGTCTTGGAAGTCTTCACTAAGATTCAGTGCCTGAATATGTGGCAGGAATTTTAGTGGTGCTTACTTAGGCAAATAAGGTAATCTACACCTCATTCAGGCATAGATAAATAAATAGCTGTTCAAATACATGCACAGTAACATTTGCAATAAATGTGGATGTGCATTTAATATTTATAGCTTTTGGGTGCTAAAATGAAAACCCCTCTGAAAAAATATTTTCCAAAGGGATACAGTTTTCATCCTACAGGGACAACATTCATTTCAGAAAGCTAAATTATTTTTGTTGTTTTTTCCCGCCATATGCTGTGGCTGAAAAAAGACACAGCTATAAGTACTTAAAGGCTACAGTAGCATTTGGGTTGTATTACTCAAGTAATACAATGCAGTCAATGACTGCAACCCGGGATTTAAAGCATGAGGAAGAATACTCTTCTGCAGGCACCATTTCCCAAGTCAAGGACACATGCAAAATCCTACATCTGGGATGAAATAAGAGMGTATAACAGTAAAGGCTGTTGGGAGAGAAAGAAGAAAAGGAACTAGGGGCCTTGGTGAACAAAACCCAGCAGTTTACCTCTGCAGGGAGGAAGGACAGTTGCTTACTGGGCTGCATTAGCAAGAGTATACTCTTGCCAGCAGGAGCATTTGTTTTTCTATATATAGCACTTGTGAGCCCACATTTGGAGTGATGCCTCCAGCTTTGGGRTCTGCAGTATGAGAAAGACAAAAAGACATTGAGGAACTGGAGCAAGGCCAGTGGAGGGCCACCAAGATGATGAGGGAGCCGGAGCACCTGGTGTATGAAAAACAGCTGACAGAATGGGGGTTGGTCAATCTGAAGAGGAAAAGGTTAGAGGTAGGAGTATTGTTGTTGCCTTCAACTACCTGCCAAGTGGTTATGGAGAAAATTGTGTCTGTTGCCTCTTGTAATAGGACTGTGTGTCTCCAGCACTACGTGCAGCAAGGGAAAAATAGCAGGTTGCTTAAGAAAGGCTGTTGAATATGCATCCTTGGAGATTTTCAATACTTTCCTGAATAAACCCTGAGCAACCTTGTCTGGCTGTGAACCCATGATTTCCTGAGGCTACAAAATTATTCTGCTTTTATCCCTCTTCTCACATTCTTCCCCCTGGAAAAAAAAAAAATCCCAAACAAACAACAAAACAACCAGGATCTTTCATTCATCAGCTCTATACTCTCATCTTGCAGAGGACAATACATCAATTCACGCACACGAAAAACATTCTTGATCACAACCCTTTCATTAATTACAGACATGTTAATGTTTCCATGGCAAAAAAAGATAAAACAGAAGCTGGGGGATATGGTGATACTGTCACTCTCTGAAGTAGTTGAAAACTTACAATGAAAGAGGTTTATTCTGAAAAATATAGTAATCAAAATACTTTGTGATATTAGGCCGGTCAGGCAAACTTTTGATGAAAAATGAGTTCTCTTAGGAACTTTGTCTGAGTTTTTGTCAGCTCGCCTCCTGGGCTCCCAGCATTTCTGTCTGTAACAGGAGCACTCYTTATGCCACAGGTGTCCCAGTGTCCCCAGATTTGGGAACTCTGTTCCAAGCCCTGCAACTGATCATTACTGAATGTCCTCCTAGGYCACCTTGCATCCAAGAGTGCTGTGGGAAACACAGCTAAGTCAACAGCCCAAACTCAGCATTGCTTCAACATCACAGAACAAAATGTTCCCACTGGAAACAGGAAAAACCTCCCTATGCATTCTGCCTAAATCATCATTCCTATAGAATTCTTCATTGAAAGAAATTTCAACTTCTTATCAGCTGTCTTTTACTTCAGAAATGAGTTTCCATGGATTTACTGTCTCTGTGGTTCTGGGCTTTGAGCATCTCAGCATCCAACTGTGGGTGAGAGGGCTATGAATTACATTGCACATTAACACAGACTACTAACTCTCAGACTCCTTACTTGTGAAATTTTCTTTTTTTTTTTTTTTTTTTTTGTGAAAAACGGTTTAAGTTTTGTGGAAAACCTTTTAGATGACATGGGAAGCATCATGATTGGTTCTCAAAGTGACATTTGACAGGAAAGGCAAGGGGAAGAAAAAGAAGTTAAGATTAGCCCCAAGTTTTCCAGGATTCAAAGTTTCAAACACATTGGGCACAAAGAGAAGTGTCTTTATCCAGAATCTGAAGTGAAACTCAGCATTGCTTCAGTCTGTTTAACCTTACTTGTCAATATCACTGCTTCCACATTAAATTTCTCTGTTATTGAAAGATTGCCTTTCAGACCAAGGATGTCCACGAGTAAATGAAAAATGTCTTCCTTTGCTTTGTGAAATCATTCCTTTGTCTTCATGGACTACAGACAAGAACTGTTTGTGATAGAGATGATTAATGCAGAAATCAAGTCGAATGTGAAAAGCCCTGGGAACAGTTACTTTATTTTTCAGCTTTTACTTTCAGTTACATCAGGATAGGCATACACATATTTCCTTCCATGGGAACCAAAGTCCATAAATTGTTATAGTAAATTCCTTACTGCTGGGAAGCTTAGATGGACAACCTCACATAGTATCATCTGCTTCATTACTCAGAGCTTTCAGCTGACTGTGATTATAATGCACCAAAAAAGCCCAGCTATGGTCTTTTTCTTTTCTTGAGTATCATTCAGCTTAAAATGGATGACCACCATTTTTGTAAGAATTTCTATTTCACTATACTAGAATAGTGCTTTTACTCCCTATTGTATCCTTTGGAGAATGCCCTATTACCTTGATCTTGCAGCTTCTTACACTGAAAGCAATAAGTGTTGCAGTCATTTTTTATCAGCGATGATAAAAGCTTTATTCTCCTCATGACAAGTAAAAGAAAAAAAGTTGTCCCTGTTCGTGACTTTGTCTGGGTTTCCTTAGCTTCCTGGTTCCAAGGAGAATAAGTCTCTGGAATCTCAATCTTTAGGTCAAAGCACTGTTTATAGATCAGCTAAAACAAATAAAAATTAGAAAATCATTTCTCTGCTGTCTATCACTCYGGGCTACAAAAAGCTTCTGAAAGCAGACTGGAAGAACAATGTGTCAGAAATTAAAGAGACTGATTTCCTTTTTCTGATACCAAGTTAAAATCCAAATCTTTAAGCCAAGCACTATATTTTAAATTTTTTTTTTCAAAGGATATTCATTAACTCTGCTAGTAAATCAGCATTTTCTTTCTAAATGCCCAATCCATTGCATTTTATGCTATTTATAGACATGACATTGACTGCTATTTCAGTAAATTTAATCTCTTGGAAGTGGACTGGTGAATCTGAACTCTGAAAGGTAGTTGCTGCTGGGGTAATTTAAGGTAGCCCTTCAAACTGCTGCTCCTTRTTCTTACCACAAAGATTCCACTTGAGACTGTTAATGCTTGACTTCCCTATTGTGAAGAAAGTAATACTTGTTTCTTATGTTAGGTSGTAACAGCGATATTAAAAGGAATGGTTCAATGTGGTTTATTATGAGACTCAGAATAAGACTTAATACATTATTTACAGACCTGACTAACTGAGCAGGTTTGTACAGAGACATTAATCTGGTACTTAATAACTGCTTTAAATACTAAAACACACAAAATCAAACACACACAGAGCTCAGTTTCCATTGCATATTTGCTTACAAGAAATATGTCATTAAATAGAAAGGCTAAGGCTCACCCACAGCTTTAAACATACAGTACTGACATGTTCCTGACTGCAGGTTTGTCAGCACCATAGAGAACATCTAAGATATGGGATTTATGCCTGTCTGGTTCTTGAGCCTGTTACATCAGTCACTTGTAAGAGCTGCAGTGCTCATGCCTCTTCAGGAATTAATGGGTAAGAAAGCAATCGCAGTAAAGCTCAAACAAAAAAAAGTAAACTGTGTCTTTCCTAAGGACACCACTAAATGTGAATAACTGCAGCTCTAATACTTATTTAGTGATAAAGAAGCTCATCTGCCATTGACAAAATATTGACACACTTTTTCTCAAAGCCTTATAGCAGCATTTTAGGCATGTCTTCAGATTCCCTCTCAGTGCTACCTTTTGGCAAATACTTTATTGTATTTAAACACTAGTATGTGTTTGACTTACATGACTTCACATTAGTAGCTGAGTTCTTTCACTCTGTTTCCTAAGTATTAAGTAATGCTAGTGGGGAGTCCACTATTAGCTATCAGAAGATAGTTTACATGAAAGAACTAGCTTTGAATTCTTGCTGGACATTATCCTCTCAGAAATTATGATGTTGATGGAACATTCTAAGCAAAAAAGGGAAGATAACTTGCAAATAATACTTTTTCTAAATATGTTTTAAACCCTCAGTTTCCGCTTGATTCATGTTTGCAACATGCCTCTTCAGATGTTTGGTTTGCACAAATATTTTAACAAACCAGTTCACTGTGAGGAATGCTTCATTAAGACAGCGTCCAAGAAAGTTTTAAAAATTGCAGAGGAAACCAACTGAAACAGGAAACACTATCTGTTTCATTACAGTCTCAATTAAAAGCATTGAGTATTTAGTCTTTTAGATGAGAAGGAAATACTGTATGCCACAAGGTCAGTACACTTTGAATCCTCAGCTTTCAATAAAGTTTTTCGTAAGTAGGCTACTCAGCAGATGAGTRTCTATTTGCAATCTGGAGCTACAAATCAAAAATAAAGAGCATTTTATGTGTTCAAAAAGAACATATGAACAGGATGAGAATAAATTTTGAGCCTCAAGTGACCTTTTTCCCAGTGATGAACACACCACAATTTTAAAAGTTATGATCAGAGAATGCCAAACTTTCGGACAACAACAATTTACCCTGCATAATCACAGTTCTCATTTCTGATGCAAGGTCAGGACTGTTCCATTAGAAATCTGTGCCAAACTAATGTGCTGATTTTGTGTATTAGGCAGCAATAAAAACAGCTGATGTTTCAGTGCAGAAGTTATCTCTCTGTGTGTAAAATCTACACTAAATTAGTACTAAATTATTTTCAATGAGCAGATGCTGGCTATTCATTGCCTTCATTAACTTCTACTGTACCTGGGTACCATGCAGTGCTAATAAAGTTATTGCAATTGAATTAACTTCATCTTTTCATGGTACATTATCCGTTTGATGACTCTAGATCATGGTTTGATTTAATGCTCCTGACGATCAGAGATACGACAAATTAAAGAATGCCATATGTTACCAAAGTTGAGGAAGACTTTAGGACTTTTGTTAACAAAATAAAGCTTTGTAATTTTCATCCGTCCTAAAAAACAACAATAATAAAAAAAGAAATCCAGAAGAGAGACATCTTTTCCATTGTACCTTCAGAAGGCACCCAAGTACTAACATATACTTTTGGATTATTAATTTTTCAGGAAAAAAAAATCTCACTTTTATTTTTGTATGCTTCCGTATTTCCAATGGAACAATTTTCAAGAAAAACAATGCAGGTTGTTGAGGCAAAATGAAAGTGAAACATTTCCCATAGTTCTCCATCTCACCTATGAAAATCTGCCACTACTGAGGAAGAGTAGAGTAGAGAAGGCTCTAAGTTCAAGTCCTTTTGACTCAAGCAAACTGTGGCTTTGTTTGTATTTTATTTCATTTTCTTATTATTTTCATTAAGTGAATATTTCTGCTCCCATTCTTCCTCCCCAGTTTTTTTTTATGGCATTGCAACCTAAAAGAGGGAATCAAAAGGCAGAACTTCTTTCTCTATGTGGTTTAAAATTCTTCCTTCTGGCAACAATTTTATTTTTAAAACAGGCTACAAAAATTTATTGTTACAACTTTTTATTTGATTTAGCATGCTGTAGAGCTGTTTCTGCCCTCAGAATCTTATACAATTTCATACTGTGAAAAACTATAATTACAATACAAAACAAAGCCTTATTTTCAACTCCTTGAAGTCATAATTGAGGGAAGAAGATACACAACAAATGATGAATAGGAAAAACACAAAGTTCTTTTAAATGTTTAACTACACATTTAGGTGAAACATTTTTAGACTTCCCAGCCTGAAAGAGCGTGTATTTACACATGCAAATTGAATTGAATATTTGCTTTCAAATAGATACATGGTGGATAGGAAGATGCATTAAGTTTGCATTACAGGATCATTTAATTTGTAAATATTATGTTATATTTGATGGAGCATCTGACCTAAGTTTCAGTGATCCAGAGGGAAGGTGATTCCTATTCATTATATATGGTTTTTTACCCTCTAATGATTTATAGAGTTGCAGATTTTTACCTCTTCCTTTCTTGCATGACAGGAGACTATAAATTCATGCAGGGCACTTCTGTATTTAAGAAGTTTTAGATTAAATATTTAACTAAGTACTAGTTACTGAGCAGTAAGAAACACATAAAAACCCTACAGATTTTAATGTGTGCCAAATGTGGCATATGGTATGTAATTAAATAAAATAGTTACTTAACATTTACAGTTTTAAGGACACTTAAAATTTTATTAGTCTACAGGTTTTTTTTTACCTTGAGGGGGCAGAATTCAGTCAAATCCAGCTTTCAACTAACCATCGACTTCACTAGAAAGATTCTTGATCCCTTTGAACTGCACGGGCAAAAATTCAGGTGGTGCCTATATTTATGATCTAATCTTTCAGATATTGAAATTACAGGAGGAACAGAGAAACAAGGGACAAGTATACTTTAGTCAAAAGAGGCTGGATGGAGAAGGTGAATTTCTAGCCTTGGTGTTTGTGGCGATGCTACTTTGTGCTGCTGGTTTCCAGAAGAGTCCTTGGCATGACTTTCTCCTGGGCCAGTTACTCCTCTACCACAGCACTCCTGCGCAGGGCTCGGAAGGGATATGGAGAAGTCCCAGTAGGCATCTACACTGTAGTGGAGCAGAGGAGACCCCCAAGCTTTTTTTATTTACTAGTACAGTCCAAGCTGTCGAAGTCAGTGATTAAATTCCCACTAAATTCAGGGTAGTCGGGGTTTACCCAGAACTTCTGCTTGTTAAGGAGCAAATCTACGCCATAGAGCTCACCAGCCTTCATAAATTAACACTTCTCCAGCTGCTCTGTGTAAACTACAGCTTCATTGTATCTACTTTCTTACAGGCCACAGAAAGACATTAGAAATCATGCTTTATTTACTGTCTCAGAACTTGTGAAACCTCAGTGAAAAAAAAATTTGCTGTTTTAAGCCCTTAAAAACACAATGAAAATTTTGTTTGAAGTTCTGGGTTGTTTTACTTTGTTTTTAACGGAAGTGCTGTCTCTTAGAATAGCATTATTTCTAATGACATATCAGGAATCATATTTTGAAATGTTTGTCAGCTTTTTAAAATGTGCTATTGAAACCTATTAGGCTGTCAAAACTATGATGAATATGTTAAGAAGTAACATGATCTTGTTGTAAATCACTGCTTCAGAGTAATAGATCTCAAAGCCAGGAGAAGAAGGAAGAAAAACAATTGTTTGCAAATGTTTTGCTCTGACATTTTGTCCTGTCTGCCTTCACAGTCCACTGAATCTCATTGCTCTTAGAGGCATTTAAATGCTTTACAGGCAATGTAATCTGACCAAGGAAGCTGGACACAGAAGCAAGTGGGAATGGGAAGAATGGAGAAAGTACATCCAATGTAGCACTTTTGGTTTTCCGGCAATTTCAACCAAGAGTCAACATTTTCTATAGGAAGCAGTGTGGTTCACGAAAGAGTCATTCCATCAAAAAACAGTGTGTTCTTAATAGTTCTGACTGAAGACTTTCAGTAAACCCTGACATTAAGTTAAATGATACCGGGAAGGATGAACTTGTATCAGATTAAAGCTTTCATCTTCAAACATGCAGAGGTACTTAGTGCTGGAAGGGACACAAGAGTGTATTCTGGGATTACGAACAGAATTACAACTGAATATTTGTTTAAATTAGGAAAAAGGACACTCAGTTTTAGTTTTGCTAGGAGTGAAATTGCTTGTCACATATAATAAGATAGAATACGGCATCGTGCTTATGTATGATGCTGGTATCAATCAAATGACCTTCCATTTGCTCATGCATTCCCAAAGAAAAACAACAACTGACATCTGGAATGGTTTTCAAACCATTTGATGTAACCATTTTCTAAAGAAAACTGGCTGAATAAAATAATTATTCAATCAATTGAAATTGGAGTTTATTTGTAACATCTGACTCTTGTATTTCTGGCTTAGCTGAAACTAATTCTGTGATTCATGCTACCTAATGATTTTCAATGGATGACATAAACACAGAATTTATATTACTTCTAAGCAGCATGACCTTTGATGTTTTGAATATGTGAATAGCATTTCTGCTAACAGATCTACTACAGATTAGATAACTTACTGTCTCCCTCCAGGAAGTTTTGTATGGAGTAAGCACTGTTGGCAATTATGGCAGCACGTAGACTGAGCAAGTCATGGCATGGACCATGGCTTAGCTGGGACAAAGGTGGTGGTCACTGGAGAGTACTTCTAGCCAGAACCTGTCAGGTTTCTTTCTCCAGAAACCCTGGAGTGTACTGGTGCGTAGTAGGGTCTCACCAAACCCTCAGAAACCTGGAAGACTCCCCCATCCAATCATTTAGATGTGGACACCACTATTTTAGATGTAAACACCACTATTCTCATAATTTACAGGGCAAATATTAAACAGAGGTATGAAAGTTGTCCAGATGCTAGAGTGACAGGAAGCAGGTAAGAATGATAAGGGAAGAAGTACGAGTTAAGCAGGAAACGATGTCCCATTTAGAAGGAATTTTTGTCATTTACTACTCCTACTGTCTAAATTACCTTATGGAATTTATTTCAAAAGATAGAAAAATAATAATCCTGAACTACTTCGTGTGAAGAGTCTTCAAATTCTTGAGATTTCCTCACAGGGACCTCCCAGAGATACATGGAAATTACAAATGCTACCAGTTCCTTCCTCCAGCCAACCCATTCATCACGTACTCAGCCAAGTACATCAGGGTAATTTGGGGTCTTGGCTACATAAAGGATAATGGACTTGGATGCTTCATAAAAATGAGTCATTTTTTTCCCCCAACTGATTATGTGACTGTCTCAGAAAGCCCTGATTGTGGTCACTTAAATCTGCAAAGTATCTGTAGTGCTTGAATGCCTATTTACCTTTCAAACACTGGGCCAATATAATGAAACCAGATGGAAACTTTGAAAATTGAGTACAAGATGGAGTTATTCCAAGACCAGTACCCAATGAGATGGAGTTTAGGAAAAGGAGAACCAAATGAATTACATTTTTCCTAATTTGGCATGCCTCACAAAATTAATTCAATATTTCATCTAATCACTGTAAGTATATTCTTTATATTTTCTAACTTTTAAAAATTAGAAACAAGCAACTAACTTGTCAACCCACTAGTGAAATACACCAACATTTTACAGTGTCTGCTGCCCCTTACACAAAGTTCATTCTTCACACTTACTCCATTATCAAAACAAAACAACATACAATGCTCTCCTTGGAAAAAATAAGTATCAATGCATGACAATGTTAGTATATCCTTTCCTTACTTTATAATGTTTTATATGTTTTTGATCAACCTGCATTTCCCAAAACTTTTTAATGAGGGCATGGTTAACTAGTATAGTTTACTAAATAAGTACTTCACTAACATTATGCATTATGTGCATACACGTATTTTTTCTTTTGATACTTCTTACAGCATTTTTATGTTATTACCATTGTAGAAAAGTATCAGCTGTGATATTAGGTAAACCACTCCTGGTTTTCATTTTGGCTGTTGTATTCTTTTCCGTGTTTCTAATATAAACCAAAGACAGCTGTAATATGAGATATGTGTGTTATTTGATGTCTGTATATAAATTGTAGTGCTATATGAAATCACTAGACTAACAGCTATTCTAGTAGATGCATTATCGGGCAAAAACCCCCAAAATTGCCTATAGACATGTCTGTCTCCATGGGCTATGAGAACACGTGAGCAAGTGCTTGTTTATGTGCACAGACAAAAACAAAACAGAAAGTTAAGCCTAAAATACAGCTCATGGCAGTGCTAGGATCTTTCTACCTGAAGAAGTTTGAATTGTGAATTTCAGGTATGTGCAGCAGGTATTATGGCCTATATATGGAGATTTTCTTCATATATTTTGGTATGACTCCCACATTACTCTGTATGTAAGAAAGATAAGAGGCACAATGACCAGCTGTGCTAAGAAAAGTGAATGAATAGAAAAAACACATRTCGCTAAGCTATGTATTAAATCAGTGCTGGCATTCTTTAGGCCAATTCAGTGTTGAACTCTAACTATAGGTTTTCCAAACCAACTTTTACAGGAGATAATACAGGCCTTTAGCCTACCTGGTCTGCAGCTGGTCTTTGTGCACACATTCCTCCTTATTCATTAAAGTAATACATTTCCCAGATCATCTTGCAACTTTATCGGATCATTGGTTCTAGCCACTGGAGTGCATTTGTGGCCATCTCCAGTGGACTTCTCTTTGCTTCTGAAGTAGATATATTACATGTACTGATGATGTGTGTCTGAAGCCTGCAACTTTCTTGTGACTTTTGGCAAAAGTGCTAGTGTTCAAACATTATAAATCTATGTGCTAGACTTAACAGTACAGAACACTCAAAAATGATCACAGTAACGTGGGCCAATTTCAGCTATGGTTTTGATTAAAAGTTTGATAGAAACCTCAGAGAAATGACAACATGCTTCCATAGATAAGCTGTGCAACATTTATATTCCACTTCACCRCACTGGGTTGATTCAGAGTGTATTTGCTTTTCCTGGCCACAGTTTAAGTGCTCAATAAAGTAACATTATGTTATTAAGTGCTGATTCTTTTTCCCTAGATTAATGGTTTTGGTTGTCCAGAGAGATGAAGCCTTTTGAAGAGGATGAAATATACCAAACTGAGTAACATCACAGATACTGGGCTTTTGCCCTCTTATGGTGTAAAGAATGTCAAAAAAAGAAAGCATTTTCCAGATTAGTGGCCTAAGATTATTTCTTTTTTT